>JAIFGZ020000258.1:600000-759995 GCA_019925245.2 Oryza australiensis
TCGTCAGGACTACTGCCTGGAGGCCCGTGGTAGTCTCAAAGTCGACTTAGTCATAGCCCGGAGGCTAATTACGGAGTCGGCATGGCCATAGCCCAGAGGCTGATGATGGTCAGCGAGCTCAGCAAGCGCACTGCCCGAAGGTCGATGATGGTTGCCGAGTTCATCGGGACTACTGCCCAAAGGCCCGTGGTAGTCCTGAAGTTGACTTAGTAATAGCCCGGAGGCTAATGACGGAGTCAGCAAGGCCATAGCCCGGAGGCTGATGGCGGTGAGCGAGCTTGGCAAGCATACTGCCTAAAGGCTGATTGTTGTTTCCGAGTTCATCGGGACTACTGCCCGGAGGCCCGTGGTAGTCCCGAAGTTGACTTAGTCATAGCCCGGAGGCTAATGACTGAGTCGGTAAGGCCCTATCCCGGAGGCTCATGGCAGTTAGCGAGGTCGAAGGAAGATCCCAAGAGGGAAGTCGTCGGATGGTTACCTGACCCTAGGGCATGCGTTACACATGTGGACACCTAACAGTTTGAACAAAGAACCAATCATGTCTCATTAAGGCCGTCAAGACCAAGATTACGGAACGGCTGATCAAACCTCAAGTTCCCCACTTTTCCCCAATGGCTCATGGATCCGATGACCAAGATTTGTCACTCGGGAAAAGTGGTCGGTTCAGCAGCGGTTTCTCCAGAGCGTGCAACAGGGACCATGCGGGTGCTGTTAGCCGCTCTAGGTAACGGATGGCTCTGATCCACCAATGGGACGACGTAGCCGCTAGGGAGACGGATGGGTCGAGGCACCTTGGATGCCCCGTGTACACCGTTAATGGCACCGTGCGCTTTCCGAACATGGCGCTACCAGGCCCATCATTGCCCCCTTTAATCTCCGCCGATTCGCCTTCCTTCTTCTTCACACCTTCTCTTCGCCAAAAAATTCCCAAAAACTTTTGCATCCAAGCTCTCGCGCCTCCTCCCTGGCTCCACGCAAAGCCACCACCCTCACTGCTGGTGCATCGTCTGCTATCGCAAGGGTCACCGACTTTTCTGGTTGAAGCCCATGGCGCCCAAGAGATCGTCGAAGAAGGCGGCAAAGTCCTCGTCGGCGGGCAGAGATGAGACCGAGCGCAGCTTGACGTTCGTTCCCTCACGCGCTGGGGGAGAGATGATGGTGGACTTGCAGCAAGCCGGCGTCCTTCCCCCTTGGGAGCTCGCGCTGTGGCGCCCGACGCGGGGAGAGCTGTTTCCAACCCCTGACTCCGACGAGTTGGTTGGTTTTGCTGCCTTCCTCCTCCGCGGGTTTGGAGTGCTGGCCAACCCCTTTGTTCGGGGCCTGCTCCACTACTACAAAATTGCTCTCTATAACCTCAATCCAAATTCTATCCTTCAAATTTCTATCTTCATCCATCTCTGCGAGGCCTATCTTGGGATAGACCGACACCTCAACCTCTTCTGCCACTATTTCTGTCCTCGGTGGATGGTCCGCAGTGCGGTCAGTGGAGTCGGGATTCAATTCCGAGAGAGGATGTCGTAGTGCTACATCCCCGTCGACCTAACGACCTTTAACCGGTGATCTCCCCCGAGATCTACCAGGAGCCAACCCCGGCGATCACCTGGACGGCCACCTGCTCCCCCAGCGATAAGGACCAAGTCGACGAGCTTGCCGCCATGGTGGATCGACTGAAGGAGCAAGGCCTCACAGGCGCCCGACTGGCGCTCAACTTCACCCTCCGAGGCCTTCAACCCTTCAAGGAGAGGGTGAAGCCGGCGTAAGAGTACTCGGGTGGCCGGGATCCTGCTCGGGAGGCGACAATCCCCCTTGAACGCGTGCGCCAAAGGCTGTCGGGCATCTCCTCGAGCTCAGCAGAATCAGCGACGGGGGGCCACTCGGCTATAGTCTCCATCTCCGTTGGCCCAAGGTAAATTCGACCTCCCCTTTCTTCATTTGTTCTTCTTGCTTCTTCTTCTTTTGTTTGGTATCTCACCTGCCAGGTGTCAGCATCAACAGGGGTGGGAACCATACATGTCATTTGCACCGCTCCACAAAACGACCAAAGGCGAGATGTCAAGGATATGCATACCTCCGCCGAGGTCAGAGGGGAAGGGGAAGAAGCCTGATCACCCTCGACAAAAGCCAGAGGCGAAGAGGGTGACGCCGGGGAGCCTCAAAATCCTCGGTGTGAAGCAGAAGCTCGTGGTTACCTCTGATGAGGAGGGGTAGGGGGAGGTCGATGTGCGTCCCGCGTCACCGTCGTCCGGCTCGAGTGGGATGCCAAGGTCGGAGCCATTCGGGCGCCCGAAGAAGGCGGCCAAGCGCATCGGGATCCCATTCAGGGTCTATGCCAAGTATGTTATAAACTGGGTGATCCGTCTTGATTTCCATTCGCTTTTTTGTGTGCTAAAGAATTACCTCGAGTAGGTTGTTGAGGACACTAAGCCCCATGCTGAGGAACCAGCGAGGGTGATCGAGCTGGCCTCCCAAGTTGAGGGGGTGAGGTCCGACCCACCCTCGGCTGCTGCTGACTCGAAAGCTGCGGCTCCGGTGGCTGGTCAAGTGGAGGAGCAACTGACGATGAAGACCAAGGATAGGGTCGACGCGACCGCCGTCGGAGCGATCGAGGCAAGTGACCAAGGTGGCCCGGGAAGCGTGGTCGAGCAGGGAGACCGAGGAGAAGAGGGCTCTCCGGAGCTACCGGAAATCAACTAGGACCTGCTCCCCCTCATAGACGTTAGCGACGGTATAGCCCCCGAGACTAAGTCGGCTGTAGTGGGGACCAAGGGCCCACCTGCCTCGGATGTCGATGCTTTGATGGTCGGGGGTGCCAAGGACTAGCTCGGCCTGAGGGTCGAGGAGGCCGCCGTTGTTGACGCCGTGGACCAGCGGGTCCCGAGCAGCGCGCCAGTGGTCGAGGAACCCTCCGACACCGAGGCGGAGGACGTGTTAGAGCTCGATTGCGCCTTTCGCCGTGTCCGCGACCGGTTCCTCGTAAGGGTCATACTCCTCTTTCCTCCATGGTCTCCCTCTCTAATGCCTTGAAATCATAGGATGCTGCCCGCCTGTCATGGTCTGCTGAGGTGGTGTGGGAGTTGGAGGCAAGGCTAGCTGAATCTTCCTGCCATAAGTCTGCTACCTTCCTGCTTCAACTCCCTCCCAAAGCCATTAGTTGACTTGTTTTCTTGTGTAGAAGCCGACGAGGCCATAGCCTACACTGAACACCTCAAAGAGGTCGTCGAGGAGGCCAACTTGATGGTCAAGAAGTTCCAGCTACAACGGGACGGCGTCCAGGGGCTTCTCAAGCTCTCAGACACCGTCCTCAAGGAGGCCGAGATGGCCATGGCTGAGGTGGAGGAGAAGCTGGCGAGGTCCAAGGCGGCCGAGGCCTCCGCGGAAAAGAAGCTGGCGGAATCCAAAGCAGCGAGGGCCGCCATGGAGGAGAAGCTTGCAGCCTCGGAGGCGGCGAGGGTCGAGGTGGAGGGAAAGCTGGAGGAAGCAGAGTTGGCACGGGATGCCGCCGAGAGAAAAGTGTTAGTACAGACATCTCTCTCTGTCTTTTCTTCTTTTTGCTTGTGCTAACCAACCCCCTTTTTGGGCAGGCTGTCTATCGGTCTTCTGCTGCCAGATCAGAGACCTCAAGGCCCGCTTGGAGGCGGTCGAGGCTCGATCGACCCGGTACCAGGAGGGGGCTCGGGCGCTTTTGGATGCAGCCGACAACGAGCTCTCGCCAACTGAGGAGACCAAGGCCGCGTTCTTCGCATGGCTGCAGGACGGGCCACGATGCCTCCAAGCGCTCGGGACGCGGCAAAGCTTGCTGTGACACATGCCGTTGGTGTCCTGCACAAGCTCTACCCGCATGTCAAGGTCGAGGAGATCGTCGAGGGATAGCCCGTTGGCGTGGCGGAGGGCGACGTGGATGGCATCTACACAGAGGTCGAGCCGACTGCCGAAAAGTTAGTTGTCACGCCAAGAAATTCAAACTATATGTGTATTAAAATCCCTGTATAGGACCAGCCAGGGTACACATATCACAATTGTTGATATTACAGTTCCACGTCTTAGAAACATTACAAAAGATTACAGAAGAGCAGGGAAAAAGGAAAAGGGCCTAAGCCTAAGCTTGACGCTGGCCACGAGGCTTCGACCACTCCACAGGCAGCTCCCAGAGTGTAGGACAAGCCTACTCCGCTTCGTCTTCTTCTTCCAGAGGGTTTGGCTTAGGTTTGCTTTTGCGCAAACAACAAGGATTTTTCCAAGCAATACAGATTTTGAACAAAGTCAAAACGATGGTAAGTTAAGCAAGTAAAGCATTTTGAAACCAACACTGTCCAACGTTATCCCCACGTTGTGACAGGCCCAACCCATCCACCTATACTAGTCATGATCCATTAATCAGGGTGTAAAAGTGTGAGACTAATCACGGAGAGCTCGGTTGATCGCCCCATTACCGCGGGCACGGCTATTCGAATAGCTTTACTCTGATCAGAGGTGTACAACTGTACCCACAAGACACAGCCCCACGACATGGTCTCCCATGCGCCGGAATACCACCATGGCACCTCGAAAAGGAAACTGTGACAGGACCTTTCGTATAACCCCCCACTAACCAAGCGAACCCCACCAAGGTTTCGCCCCCACTCCCGGACCCTGGGATGTAGGCAGCCCCCCCGAGTGCCTCGGTGAATCCGGCAGCCCAGCAACCCTTATACCGGGGCCGACTGAAACTCCATCCCGCTCACCCTTGCCGATGGGTCCGTCAGCTAGGATAGGCTACACTATGGGACCTACCTTATCCATTTCGGCTTGTGGTTTGATTGGTCATTCTCTCAAGGGGTCCCGTGAACCGATCCTTAATTGCCATGGGCGTCGCTAACCAAAACCATAGCGCCCACAACCCACCATTTGTCATATTTTAGTTATTAGTCCGGTTCACCGGAGTTGAGGGAGACGACGGTGACGACGATGAGGGAGACGGCGAAAGCTTGCGAGGAAGGGTGGCCGAGGTGGCGCGGGCACCGGCGACGAGGAAGGAGGCGTCAGCGGAGCTCGGGATGCCTCGGAACAACGAGGAAGTGCGGCCGAAGACCGGCGGCGAGGTCCGAAATGAAGGCGCACGATGCGGGGTCGACGGAGAGGAGGATTAGCTCGGGTGAAGGTGTGGGGATGACGGCGAGGGTGCGGGGGTGCTTTTAAAGGGGATGGGGATGTCGGCGGCGACCGGATAAGAGCGCAATTGCTCGCCGGTGCAATTTTTGGGGAAATAATGGCCGACGGTTAATTCCGGCCATTAGGGCGTGCGGGAGCGGCGACCTGGGGGGAGGTTTAAGGCCGGCGGAAGAGGCGGGGAGTTAAGGTGGCGGGATCCGGAGCGCGGGGAGGCGGGTGCGCGAGATCCGTGTGGAGAGGGGCGGCGGAAATGGTGCTGGGGCGGCCGGTGTCGGGAGCGACGGCCTGACAGGCGGGCCCCACATGTCGGCGTCCTGGGGTAAAGGGGGAGGCAGATTAGACTTATTTGCGGGAGCGAGGGATTAACGGGCCGCGGCCTTCGGCCGGCCCGTGAGGGAGAGAGGAGAGAGGCGCGTGGGCGGGAAACGGCTGGGCCGCGCGCAGGGAGGGGGTTTGGGCCGTCGGCTCGGGCCGGCGGCCCACGGAGAGAGAAAGCCGATTTTTCCCGGGATTTATTTATTCCGGTTTTGATTTTAGTTGGTTAAAAATTATTTCTTGTGCTCTGAAAATTCCACTAAAAATCATGTTAATGTATTTTGACATGTAGAATTTAAGAAAAATCCTACCATGCCCTTTCCATTTAGCATTTGCCTTTTAAAATTATTTGTTCTCTCCAGTTAATTCCAACGATTTTCTTTTACGATTTTTTTTTGGATTTATAAAAGGTGAAAACACCTCAGGGTGTTACAAACCTACCCCCCTTAAATGGAATCTCGACCTTGAGATTCGGAGGTACTGGCGAACAGATAGGGATGAGCGGCCTTTAGCTTATCTTCCCTCTCCCAGGTTGCTTCTTCTTCGGAGTGATGAGTCCATTGAACTCGGCAGAACCTGATAACCTTGTTCCGGGTCCTCCGTTCACTGGTTACGAGGATTCATGCTGGTTTCTCCACATAAGTTAGATATTCCTGGATTTCGATCGAATCTTGACTGGCCTGTTCTTCCGGAACTCTCAGACACTTCTTGAGTTAGGAGACGTGGAAAACGTCATGGATTCCCACCATGGTGGGTGGCAGTTCGAGTTGGTATGCCACTTCACCTCGTCGCTCTTGAATCCGATATGGTCCCACATAGCGTGGTGCCAACTTGCCCTTGGTTTGGAATCGGTGCACTCCCCGAAGTGGTGTGACACGAAGGTATACATAGTCTCCGACTTTAAAAGCTAGCTCTCTGCGGCGGTTGTCTGCATAACTCTTTTGATGAGACTGTGCAACTTTCAGCCTTTCTCTTATGATTCTGACTTTCTCTTCGGCATCACTTAACACTTCAGTCCCAAAGAACTGACGTTCGCCGGTCTGATCCCAAAAAAGTGGGCTACGACACTTTCGTCCATAAAGTGCTTCGAAAGGTGCCATCTATAAATGTGCCTGATAACTGTTGTTATAGGAGAACTCTGCATAGGGCAGGCTCTTATCCCAAGCTCCTCTGAAATCCAGAGCACACGCTCACAACATATCTTCCAAAACCTAGTTTACATGTTCTGTCTGACCATCGGTTTGTGGATGATAGGTCGTGCTAAAATTCAACCGGTTGCCAAGCTCCTCTTGTAGTTTCTGCCAAAACTTGGAGGTGAACTGACTGCCACAATCAGACACTATCTTCTTGGGTACCCCATTAAGACACACAATCCTTGCAAGGTACAATTCCGCTAACCTTCTGCCCATATAGGTGGTAAGCACTGGGATAAAATGAGCTACTTTAGTGAGGCGATCGATGATAACCCAGATAGAATCGTGTCTTGACGATGTCCGAGGTAAACCGGTGATAAAATCCATCCCGATTTCCTCCCACTTCCATTCCGGGGTTTGAAGTGGCTATAATAATCCAGCAGGCCTCTGGTGTTCTCCCTTTACTCGCTGGCATACATCGCATAGTGCCACGAACTCTGCTATTTCTCTTTTCATGCTAACCCACCAAAATTTCTCCTTAAGGTCCTGGTACATCTTGGTACTTCCGGATGGATAAGTCGACTCGATGTGCTTCAAGAAGGATTAACTTCTTCAATTCCTTATCTTCTGGCACACATATCCTGTTGCCCATCCATATGGTTCCGTGCTCATCTTCCGTGAAGTCACGAGCTTTTCCCACTCTCATATTCTTCTTAAGCTCAGTTATGTCAGGATCCGAGCCTTGAGCTATGCGAATTTGATCTAAGAGTGTAGGTTGGGCTTCAAGAGCGGTCACAAATCCGGGTTCAACAATTCCCAGGTTTAGGTGCTCTAGATCTTGTAGTAACTGTTCACATTTCCCTTCTATGTGAATAGAGTTGCAGTAACTCTTTCGGCTTAAAGCATCAGCTACCACGTTAGCTTTGCCAGCGTGATAGTGTATACTTAGATCATAATCCTTGATCAACTCCAACCACCTACGCTGATGGAGGTTCAAATCCGGTTGGGTGAAAATGTATTTCAGGCTCTTATGATCCGTATATATTTCACATCGATTACCGACGAGGTAATGTCGCCATATTTTCAGAGCATGGACGACTGCTGCTAATTCCAAGTCATGTGTTGGATAGTTAGACTTATGAGGTCTCAACTGGCGGGAAGCATAAGCGACCACTTCTCCATCTTGCATCAACACACAACCTAACCCTTGGTGAGATGCGTCGCAATAGACATGGAAATCGTTGGTTTGATCTGGCAAGATCAATACGGGTGCGGACACCAGTTTTCTCTTGAGAGTTTCAAAACTCTGGTTGCGCTCGGCAGTCCATATAAACTTTTCATCCTTCTTTAACAACTGCGTCAATGGCTTGGCAATCTTTGAGAAGTTCTCGATGAACCGACGGTAATAACCTGCAAGCCCTAGAAAACTTATGATCTGGGTGACAGATTTGGGTGGAGTCCATTTGGTTACTGCTTCCACATTGGAAGGGTCCATTGCGACTCCTTGGGCATTCACGATATGGCCAAGGAATTGCACTTCCTTCAACTAGAAAGCACATTTGCTAAACTTAGCATAGAGCTGGTGGTCTCTTAACTTTTCGAGTACCAACCGGAGATGATGCTCGTGTTCCTCTTCCGACTGTGAGTAGATCAAGATGTCATCGATGAACACTACGACGAACTTGTCTAGGAATTCCATGAACACTTTGTTCATCAAATTCATGAAAAAGGCTGGGGCATTTGTAAGTCCGAAGGACATGACTGTGCACTTGTACATACCGTACCGAGTGATGAAGGCGATCTTTGGAATGTCCTCCTCTCGAATTCTTAGCTGGTGATAGCCTGACCGCAAGTCTATCTTTGAGAACACCTTTTCTCCCTTTAATTGATCAAACAGGTCATCAATCCTAGGGAGAGGGTACTTGTTCTTGATAGTGACCTCGTTGAGTGCGCCATAGTCGACGCACATCCTTTTGGTCTTATCCTTTTTCTCCACAAATATTACTGGAGCACCCCAGGGCGATGTGCTCGGGTGGATATAGCCTTTCTGTAACTGTTCATCTACTTGCTTCTTGACTTCTGCCAGCTCATTGGCTCCCATTCTATAAGGTCTCTTGTGGATCGGGGCAGTGCCAGGGACTAGGTCAGTCCGAAACTCTATTTCTCTTTCAGGTGGCATTGTGGTTAGGTCTTTTGGGAAGACTTTCGGGTACTCACAAACCCAAGGAATATTTTCTAACCTCGCCTGATCCTTTCTCTTCTCTTCGGGCTTCTCCTTAGCCGAGATCCGATTCAAACTTGCCACTACCCTCAATGGTTTAGGGGAGCAGTAAATCACTTTCTTCCCTTCGTCATTGGTCAAGGAGATCGTGCGGCTTGCGCAATCGATCAGACCTTTATGACGGGTCAACCAGTCCATCCCAAGGATGACATCATGGTCTTTTGATTCTAGAAGGATAAGATTGGCTAAAAAGGGAAATCCTTGGATTTCTATTGCCACTGAAGGGCAAAAGTGGGCAGTGTCCAAATGATTCCCTGGAGTTTGAACCCGCATGGGTATCTTATGTTTTAACACCGACAACCCTTGTGTTCTCACAAATGCTTTTGATATAAAAGAGTGGGTTGCAACCGAATCAAACAGGACTGATGCATTAAAGGAGTTCACAGGGAACATACCTAGTATGACATCTGGTGCGTCCTGTGCCTCCTCTGCCGAAGCATGATTCACTCTTGTTTGGATGAACCTGGGTGCACGTTTTGGTCTTGGACGCTTGTCTGCGAAATGTCTAGGTTCTCCACAGTTGAAACAGTTACCCGGTTTGAATCCCGAGTCCTTCTTTGGTGGCATTGGTTTGGACTGCGGTGAAGGTTGCGCCGTTGGTGGACGCGGAGCCGGATTTCGCTGCGGCTGTCCGGGACGGCTTCCACTGGGTTGGAAATTCCCGGGATGGTATGGGCGATGTTGACGGACGATCATAGTGGTAGGTCCACTTTGACCACCCGGAGTGAAACGCGGCCGTTGGGGATTCCCTTGCTGAGGTTGTGGCCTAAACTGAGTAGCCTTCCGTTTTCTAAGCATTTTACTACGTTGATCTTCTTGATGGATGGCTTTGTCGACTAACTTCTCGAAGTCGGCGTATTCACCGGAGATGAGTTTGTCTGTTAACTCATCGTCCAGCCCGGCCAAGAACTTCTCTTGACGCTTGGCATCAGTGCGTACGTCCTCTGGAGCATATCGCGCTAAGCGATTGAACTCATGCAGATACTCAGTTACAGTCCGAGTGCCTTGCTCTAGGGATCTGAACTCCCTCTTTTTCCAGGCTACTATCCCTCCGGGGATGTGTGCTTTCCGAAATTGGTGGCAAAACTCTACCCAAGTAACTACAGGTGCGTCTGCCGGACGGGTAACCAAGAAGTTGTCCCACTAGGCTGAGGCGGGGCCTTGGAGTTGGTGGGTGACGAAAGACACCCTCTCCTGATCCGTGCACTGGAGAAAGTCCAACTTCTTTTCTATGGCGATGATCCAATCATTAGCCTCCATGGGGTTGGTGGTGCTGGAGAAAGTTGGGGGTCGGACCCGAAGGAATTCTGACAGTTTGCTTTGTGGGGGAGGTGGTGTTGTGAAATGGTCGTGCCGATGCGGTTCTGTTGCCGAAACTGTTGCATCATTTGCAACCGCATCCGCCGATGTTTCTCTGCATCCGGCTGCATCATTGCAGCCATCATCCGGGTCTGGTTGGCTAGGACTTGTGCCAAAGTGATGTTCTCAGGTGGAGGAGGTGGGTTGTTGGCATTAGCACGGGTGTTGTTCTCAGCTGACTCAGTGCTGCTGTTGACACTGCCATTCCTGGTGTTCACCATGTGAAGAAGCGGGACAAACAAGGCAGGGAGAAGGAGTAAAATAGATGGACAGAGAAGCCAATCTTTATTACTTGTTTTGATCTGTTCTTTAATTAAATCACACTCAACATCCTTATTTGGACAACCCATACCCACACTTGATATGGGTTGACCACTACCCACGCACGGCACTCCTAACACACAGCAACTAAGCACACAGGAAAACTAGGAAAAAGGGTAAACTAAAGGTGACGACACTCTAGGGGTCGGAGCGGCTTCCGCGGTCAGAGGAGTTGAAACCACTCCCTAGGGAGTTGTCGTCTTCCTTTTCCTTCGAGCGGCTTCGAGAGCTTGCTAACTCTTCTTTTCTTCCGGGGCTCTTGGAGCTACCGTTGCTACTGCCCTTGCTGCTGCTGGACACGAAGATCCATCCTCCTCCTTTGCTTGGGGCAGGGACCAGAGCAAGAGTAGGATCTGGCACTGGGGCGGGGACTAGGGAAGGTGGCAGTGCAGGAGGTGGAACCCTAGGCGCCAGCTACATCTGCACTGGGGCCTTGGTGTTCTTCCGCGGCGTGATCCTGATCCAAAGGATGTTGGGAGGTGGAAGTCCCTTCAGACTGGCGATATCTCTCTTGAGACGATCCACCTCATCCTTCAAACTCTTGATCCTTAGGATCTTCTGGTCATTCAGGGCCTTTATCGCCAGGTGGAGATCTGCGTGCATCTTATCCAGCCCTTCAATCACAGTCCTCATGTGAGAGAAGGTGGTGTCGTTCTCCCCTTCAGCAGATTGGAAGGTGTTGACTGTTGATGAACTTCCATGCCGGGGATGGTACCGGTAGGCAGAGTGGCAGAGATGGTAGTCATGCATCTCCCTCATCCGAGCTAGCATCAGATAAGCAGCCTCTTGGCAGGCATGCTCATATGTTCCTCCCAACGCAGTGACCACCATGTTTGGGATGTTGGTGTCAACGAACCCGTGCATCTCCAGGCAGACTTGGTGAGGCAACTCACTGCCGAACAGTCATACGACAGTGTACTCAGGTGCATCCGGATAGCCCACTGCCAAGGCCATCCTTGCCAGCTCCGCAACAAAACCCGTCAAGCCCTGACCGTTGTGGGTGACTGGATGGCCTATCGTCTATAAAAGACAAGGTAGGGGATCAATGCATGCTCAAACCAAGTTAGATAAACGGTAAACGACTCAAGTGAAGTAAACAAGAAAAAGAGGGTTTTTGAGAAACATTTTATGAGGCTAAGTAAAGCTTCAAACGACATCCCCTAGATGATGCGATAAAATAGATGCTTAGTTATAATATAAAATCGGCGACCATTCCCTCCTACCTCGACTTAGGATTTTGATCCCTTAGAAAATCCTGACTTGACGGCCGAATAAGAGATCAAAATGATTTTTTCAAATTTTAACTTTAAAACCCTATTACTTAGACTAACCTAATTTTTCAAAATTCTTTGTTTTGAGAGAGACTTAATATTTTTCCCAATCCCGAGGAAGCAAGACCCATTTTCCTAAAACGACTTCAAAAGCCAGGGCTTATGCATATGAAAAAGGTTCAGAGGGCTCCTAAGGTCTTTCCGTTTGGCTTTTCCTACGGTCTGGAAATTGGATCTGATACCAACTTGTCACACCATAAAATTCAGACTTGAATTTCCGAAGCTATATGTGTATTAAAATCCCTGTCCAGGACCAGCCAGGGTACACATATGATAATTGTTGATATTACAGTTCCACGTCTTAGAAACATTACAAAAGATTACAAAAGAGCAGAGGAAAAAGGAAAAGGGCCTAAGCCTAAGCTTGACGCTGGCCATGAGGCTTCGACCACTCCACAGGCAACTTCTAGAGTGTAGGACAAGCCTACTCCGCTTCGTCTTCTTCTTCAGCTTATGGCTCAGGTTCTGGTGAAGAGGCAAGGATGAGTACTTCCACGTACTCAGCAAGTCACACCGGAAGGGGAGAGGAATGAATGCAGGCCCAACCCATCCACCTATACTAGTCATGATCCATTAATCAGGGTTTAAAAGTGTGAGACTAATCAGAGAGAGCTTGGTTGATCGCCCCATTACCGCGGGCACGGCTATTCGAATAGCTTTACTCTGATTAGAGGTGTACAATTGTACCCACAAGACACAGCCCCACGACACGGTCTCCCGTGCGCTGGAATACCACCATGGTACCCCGGAAAGGAAACTGTGATAGGACCTTTCGTATAACCCCCCACTAACCAAGCGAACCCCACCAAGGTTTCGCCCCCACTACCGGACCCTGGGATGTGGCCAGCCCCCCGAGTGCCTCGGTGAATCCGGCAGCCTAGCAACCCTTATACCGGGGCCGACTAAAACTCCATCCGGCTCACCCTTGCCGATGGGTCCGTCAGCTAGGAGAGGCTACACTACGGGACCTACGTTACCCATTTCGGCTTGTGGTTTGCATGGTCATTCTCCCGAGGGGCCCCGTGAACCGGTCCTTAATTGCCATGGGTGCCGCTAACCAAAACCATAGCGCCCACAGCCCACCATTTGTCATATTTTAGTTATTAGTATGGTTCACCTGAATTTCTAACAATTAAACCTCCGAACAGAAGTCCAGGAGAGACATATTAAGTGAGAATGACCCATTTAATGAGCTAGTGAATCCAAGCCAGGCTAAGCATAACTTAGTCCTGAATCTAATCATATTATTTTCCCAAGTTTAATCAAAGGGTTTGATGTGTCAAGCCTAAGGCACAAACTAAGCATAAGGTGTACTATTTCCCAAGTATGACTTTCCTTGCTCTTCGGCTTGGGGGACTTCAGCGACGACTTCAAAGTAAACCGGGACGGCGGAACTACTGGGATCTACACGACAAACAAGCATTTCAATAAAATAGGCTAAAAAGCTACTGAAACAGGGAACAAAACCATTTTCAATGGATTCTTGGCATTTTTATGAATTTAATGAAATTTGAATGGGCTAAAACAGAGGTCGGATTGAAAAGATATGATTTTTAGAAGTTTTCTGGGTTTTTTACTAAAACAGAAAAATCCTTAATTGATTTATTACGCAATAAAGCCCTGGAAAGGCGTCAGCGACCGAGGGCTGACGTCAGCGGTCCGCGGGAGCGCCGGTCCACGGTGCACCAGGTCCATGGCCAGACCGGGCGGTGCACCACGTGGCGCACACGTGGTGCCGAGGTGGTGACCACGTGGCTTGCCACGTGGGCGGGCGAGGACGGACGGCGCCGATCGGACGGCCGAGAGGATGGGACGCGGTGCCGGCTGCCGGCTGGCGCGCGTGGCCGGAGGCCGCCCTGCCATTTGGGCGGCGGCGCGGGCAGCTGGGAAACGCGGATTACGCGCGGCGGCCGCGCGCACTCGTGCCCTGCGCGAGTTCGGACCAAGGGGAAAAAGAAAGCGCTCACCGTGGGGTCGCCGGTTGAGGGAGACGACGATGACGGCGGTGAGGGAGACGGCGGAAGCTTGCGGGGAAGGGTGGCCGAGGTGGCATCGGCACCGGCGACGAGGAAGGAGGCGTCGACGGAGCTCGGGATGCCTCGGAACAATGAGGAAGTGCGGCCGAAGACCGGAGGCAAGGTCCAAAACGAAGGCGCACAATGCGGGGGCGACGGAGAGGAGGATTAGCTTGGGTGAAGGTGTGGGGAGGATGACGAGGGTGCAGGGGTGCTTTTAAAGGGGGTGGGGAGGTCGGCGGCGACCGGATAAGAGCGCAATTGCTAGTCGGCGCAATTTTTGGGGAAATAATGGCCAGCTGTTAATACCGGCCATTAGGGCGTGCGAGAGCGGCGGCCAGGGGGGTTTTAAGGCCGGCGGAAGAGGCGAGGAGTTAAGGCAGCGGGATCCCGGAGCGCGGGGGAGGCAGGTGCGCGAGATCCGAGTGAAGAGGGGCGACGGAAATGGAGCCGTGGCGGCCGGGGTCGGGGACGATGGCCTGACAGGCGAGCCCCACCTATCGGCGTCCGGGGTAAAGGGAGGCGGATTAGACTTATTTGTGGGCGCGAGGGATTAAGGGCCCACGAGGGAGAGAGAGAGGCGCGCGCGGGGAATCGGCTTGGACGCGCAGGAGGGGGTTTGGGCCATCGGCTCGGGCCGACGGCCCACGGCCGATTTTGGGCGAGAAAGGGCAGAGACAGAAAGCCGATTTTTCCCGTGATTTATTTATTCTGATTTTGATTTTAATTGGTTAAAAATTATTTCTTGTGCTCTGGAAATTCCACTAAAAATTCTGTTAATGTATTTTGACATGTAGAATTTAAGAAAAATCCTACCATGCCCTTTCCATTTAGCATTGGCTTTTAAAATTATTTGTTCTCTCCAGTTAATTCCAATGATTTTTATTTATGATTTTCTTTTGGATTTTTTAAAGGGGAAAACACCTCGGGTGTTACATTACTCGCCAATTTGGTCCTCTAGGAATTCCCTGTAAAAACCCTATTGTAAAGAAAAACTGAGTTAGTGAGGTTCAGAGTCTAAGGACTTTTTTAATATAACAAAGTTCGAACTATTTGCCGGATTAGAGAGCCGTTTATTAGACGTTAATGAAGTTTTAAGTTCATCTATTCGCACTGCATCCGACTACCACACGTTGGGTCATGATCTTAGCCCGCAGCGGCAGGGAGAAAGCTCTGACTAGACCCTGACAGGTTTCAGATCGAGCCTCAGCACTGTAGTCATTTACTTTGCAAATAGGTCGATAAAGAACTCGCTGGAGATCGAGCCCCCCGAGTAATTTGGCATTGCGCCTAGTTGTCTTGAGTAAAGACCTGACCCTAGCCAACCCCGGGAGGGGACATGCCCATGCTCTGACCGGTGGGCAACAGGACGAGCCACTACATTAGGCTAGCATACGCCGACTAGGTACTCGAGAGGGCCGCTGAACCCTCGAGTAACACAGATGCACTTGATAGGCTTCCTTCTGGGGAACCCCGACCATAACGGGTTGGGGCCGCGCAACTCAGAGCAGATCATAAGCATAGAGTGGAAGTTATCGGGCATACAAATGCTACTCGATTGTCGAGAGAAGCCGCGGCACCCCCGAGCGGCTTGGGCGTACTCAATAGACTTCCTACCGGGGAACCCCGACCATTGCGGTCAGGGCCGCATAGCTTAAGACTGACCATAAGCGTAGCACGGAAGTTATTAGGTATACATAGGTTGCTCGGCAGTGGGGCAGAAAGTAAAAAGCGATAAATGGCATATAAAAAGAGTTGAGTGCAAAATACAGAGCTATTCGAGAGTATATGCATGAGCTTGTCCTGTGCGATCGTGCACTCCAGCGCACTGGAGGTCTCCTGGAGAGGGGCGAGGCGGCTAGAGTTGCCAGCGCGACAGACCAGGCTCTCGAAGACGAATGTTGTCCAGCGGGCACCGTGAAGTTGGTGGAGAAGAAAACAACCGTCGGATCACTTGAAACGGTGAAGAAGTTTCCCTACCTGGCGCGCCAACTATCGACGGGATCAGTGGCAGTCCTCCGAGGGGGTTACCCAAGGAGGTGAGAGAGAGTGGTCGGGACGTCTCACCCATGGATCCGATGGTCGACTCGAGTACTAAACGAGCCAAGAGACAAGAGAGTTTATACTAGTTCAGCCTTCCTAGAGGATAATAGGCCTACGTCCAGTGTTCTTTGTTGGGGTGGAGTATCAACAGGGATTATAGTGTTGAGAGTTCTTGGGGCTCTAGGTATTGGATCTAGCTCCCAAAGAGTCAAGTTCGGGGAAGAGTTCTCCGTAAGGGGATCCCCCTGCCCATTCGTCTTGCCCTCCCTTTTATAGCTCAAGGGGGGGACAGTTACAAGAGGACTTGGGGGCCAAGAAAGCTAAGACTAAAGACTAAAAAGTAAGTACAAACAACATCTGAAAAGTACATAGAGATCCTCCAGGTACTGCGCGCCATGGGCATCTCGTGCTCTATCCTGTCTTGGGATCAGTCCTTCGCAGGTACCCTCTGCGCAGTCTTATTGGGTGATATAATCTTCTGCCAGGTTGTCCCCTCCTTTCCTCCTCTGCAAACCTTGCAAAGCAAGCCTTCCTTCCAGAGGAGACCTGTGGTCGGGCCAATGAGTTGAGGTCGAGAAGGAACGCCAAGGTCAGACCTGGGTGGAGGTCGGGGCGGCCGACCCCAAGGATTCTTGGTCCGACTTCAGCTGACCTTAACTCCACTCTGTGATCTACCCCGGGGTGACACCGCCCCCCCCACAGTCCCTTCATCCTAAATTGTTCTAACAATTGTTCGGTCATTACATTCACAGGAGAAATTTTTATCTTTTTGACCATGGCATAAAGGATCATCGATTCATCAACTCTAATTGGCCTAACATCTTCTCTAGGAAGGATAGTGAACGCTACCCATTTTTGCATTAACTTTAAGGTAGGATTATGAATGTCATTAGCTCTTGGCTTATTACAAAAGGTTTCACTGGATATACTTTGCCAAAAACTATGTTTATTAAAATTCTATAACCATGACTGCCAATGCACAAAACATTGTTGAGAACTATTTCTTTTAAATTCTTTCCATGTGTAATAGTATAACTTCCCAAAAAATCAGAAAGTAATACCATCTCCTATTTCTTTTAGAGTGCAAAGAAATTGAATGGTAAGAAGGTGTGAACATTTTTCCCCCACATGTGCAAAATTATGCCATCCTATGGTATGCCAAACATTAAGGAAGTTAATATCCATACTTGTTTTGGTGAGCAATTTTGGGTCGTATGCTCGGGTGTGAGCAAAGTCCCGGTCCTTGAGAAGGACGTAGGCTTGTCTCTCTCGATCGTTGCTTAGATCGAGATTGGTGTCAGAGAGGAGTGGTGAGGCATGAGCGCTTGCTTCTTCCCTCGATTCAGCGGCTTGCGGTTCATCCTGGCTTGTCGGGATAGGTGCATAGCTGGTGGACAGAGCTGAGCTTGAATGGCTCGAGCCATGCTTTGCGCATAGCACCGAACAACCGCTTGACACCTTTCTTCATACCTACAGCTGCAAAAGAACAAGAACACAAGAAAACTTGGAACGGGTTAAGGGTTAGCTCAAAACAAGTCAGTCGTTCGAGAGTTAGTTGTTCTTGTGGAGCTTGGTTGCCACCACAAATTGTTCTTGTGTGACAACATGCGGAGGAAACTCCAAATGCAAAGAAAATTTGGGAAATATTTTTTATGAACTTAGGGCAAGAATATTATGAGAACTCAAGAGAGGAAGAGAGAACTTGAGAGCAAACCAGTTCAACTCAATTTGGGGCAAGAAGAGCAAGCTCCGTGCCTTGCCTTTTATAGAGTGATCTCACCCTTGGTCCGGTCGAACCAAGGGGTGCTCCTTTCCCCTCTAAACTTTGTATTCCCTAGTCCAAGCATCAAAGCACACTACACAAAAAAGTTTGAGCAATAGGGGCTCTACTAGGGTTCGGCCGAACCCTTATGGTGGGCTTTGGCCCCAACCCAAGAATCCAGTGCTCAATTATGCAATTTAGATCAGCAATGTGCAGGTTTGGTGGTTGGAATCCAAGGAAAAATTTTTGACATGATGAGCACAAGAATTCTCAATATCAAAATCCTATATTCAAGTATATTTTTTATGCATGAATTGGAAAAGTAAACATGCCATGCTAAAATGCAAGAATTGAAATAAAAATGCAAGGAAATTAAATATGTATTTGGAAAATAAATATGTGGATACATACCGATTTACCTGTTGTCAAGGACTCCTCTTTTAAAGTCCAACAAGCGGACCTTTCTCCGTGTAGTTAAGCTATTGCATTGCCCGATCTCGGAGAAGTAGACGTGGATGATTGCACTTGTTTCGCTTGTCACACCTTCTTGGTCTTCACTTGTTTTGTCGGTGTGGTCGAGGATTTTCCGGACTTCGGCGGTGGTTGAACCGACACCGCTTGCCTCATCGTCCTTTAGATTTTCCTTTGCGACGATAATTCCTTTTTTAGGAATTCCATCATGAGCATGATGAGGCTGTCCTTCTTCAGGGGTTTAACTTCGTCCTTTTTGATATTCTTTGTGTTTGGCCCATTTTTTATTCTGACCATTGAACACTACTCCATTCTTGGTTGAAAATTGAATTTCTCCTCCTTTCCATTGATGTGGAATCAAATTTCTCCGACTCCCACATCGATGCAACATCCGCGGTGCTTAGGAATGGTCACCAAAGAATGAGCGGCGTTCTCTTATCGACATCCATGTCGAGCACCACGAAATCAATGGAATGAAGCAACCCTAGATTTTCACTGGAATGTCTTCGGCAATTCCCGCCGGATAGCGGACCAAAGAATCGGCCAGCTGCAACCACATTGGAGTTGATGATATAGTGGTGTAATTCAGCCGGTCAAAAACCTCCTTGGGCATAACGCTAACGCTTGCTCCAAGGTTACATTGGGTGTGGTCGAATTATTGTGCCCCAATTGAACATGTAATTGTGGGGCACCCCAGATCTTTCTTCTTCTCAGGAAGCTGATTGAGTATATCTGTGCTACACTCTTCTGTCAACTTAATGAGGATGTCCTTGAGATGGCAAGCATAAGTGGGAACTTGCACCGCATCCATCAGAGGGACATTGATATGGATCTTCTGGATACCTCAACAAAACAAGCAAACTCCTCGTCCATGGTTGGCTTCCTGTTGCGATGAGGGAATGGCAACAAGGTTGTGTCATGAAACTCATTCGGGGCCATGTTTCCCTCATGCACTTGGTTTTGGATCTTGGACGGTCCATCCTACTTCTCTTTTACCTTCCCTGCATTGTTAGGATATGGCGGATCACGAGTGGTTTTACCCCCTCGTGTGGTCACTGCACTAACATTTTCTAGAGAAGGTTCAAGTTGCCCCGGAATCTTTCCCAATTCAGATGAAGGGATAGCAACAGTCAATTGAGCTAATTGGGTTTCTAGCATTTTATTAAAACTCAATTGATTTTTGATAGCAAAGGAAAGACCTTCCATTTTGGCATTAATGCTCTCTAAAGATTTGTGATTGGGAGCTAATCTTTAATAAATGTTTTCATTAACTTTAGCATTGCCTAAGACATGATCTTTTATGGAGGGTTGATCGGAAATGAAAGCATGGGAAGAATTGTTACCTCCTTGATAGTAAGAGTGTTGTTGATTCTACCCTTGACCTCATTGTGGATGATATATGTTGTTGTTCTGATAAAACATGTCTTCATTGGTCTCGGGGCAATTATTCCCCGAGTGGCCAGTGTTGCCGCATGTCTCGCAAGTCATGTGAGCATCTTTGGCCTAAACTCCTTCGACACTGTCATCCAGCTTCTTTAGTAAGAGTTCCAATTTGCTTAACGAAATGCATGCCCCGCTTACGGGGTTGGAGACGATCATCGCTCCACCCTTGGTTGGAGACCATCTTTTCAATCAGCTCTATTGCATTAGCAATGGTTCACGAAAATAAGGCTCCTCCTGCAGCAGCATCGATATGATCACGGGCAGCCGTAGTTAACCCATTGTAGAAGTTCTGAATTATGAGCCAATCGTCCATCCCGTGGTGAGGGCAAGCCAAGATGTACTCTTGGAAGCGCTTCGACGCTTCGGGGATTGACTCATCCGACGTCTGCTGGAAACTCAAAATCCATCCACGAAGGGCATTGGTCTTACCCATCGAGAAGAACTTCGCGAGGAACACATTGGAGAATTTATCCCGGAGTCCACAACACTTCGGTTTGCATAGAACCATTGTTTTGTCCTCCCAATGAGAGAGAACGGGAACAATTGGAGTCAGATGGCATCTTGAGTGACTCCCTTGATGGTAAAAGTGTTGCAGATCTCCAGGAACGTCTTGTGATGAGCGTTTGCATCCTCATTTGCTTTCCCACATAAAGGGTTAGCCAACACCATACTAATGAGACCCCTCCTGATTTTGAAACTGGCTTCACCCATATTGACAGCCGGTCCGGTAAGGACATTGGCAGCCGAGGGTGCCGAGAAATCGCGGAGGGTCTTCTGGGCCATTGAGCTTGATAGTGCTTTAGTGCCGGTTCAACTGTCGAGAGGACGACTTGAGGAGGAACATCACGTGGTCGAACTCTTCTTACAACTGCTTCCGGATTTGGAGTATAAATTGTCGGCCAGTTGAAACATGTCATCCACTACCCTGTTTTCACATAAAAGAGAAAACAGACCAAGGTAAACCTGCTAGAGCAAAGGTAAGTCGACCATAACTATATCAATATGTTAGTGATATGCCATATAGGCAACATGGATATGTTAGATATTGAAGGGTTACGCGGAGGCTACGCTAGCCGAAAACAAAAACTTTTTACCACGCAAACCAGGAACACTTGCAAGTAAGGGCCGATAGATCGTTACCGATTGGAGTAGAGTGCAGCGGAATAGCCAATAAGGGCAATCCGATCCAGAACAGTGAAGCCGATTCCCGGCGACAGCCGATTCGAGTCGTCCGGTCGCGTTCTCACGCCTCGCTCCGATGCGTCCGACCGCAGCCGATTCCTCCACAGCCGATGAACAGCGTGCAACGTAGCAGCGCCTCTACCGGTATCCACACGTCCGGGGACAGAACGCCGTACACCCGTGTGCTAGCACGCGATGCAAGGGTAGGGTTTGGCTCGAAAGTGGGGAGGGTTTCCGTTGAGATTGATCTCGGCGACTTCTGTTGCACGCGATGCAATTGACGTGCCGCAGCTCTCCACCCCTCCCTCCTTTATATAGAGTTGGCCGACTGGGACTAGTGGCCGATTAGGACTCTATTTTGAATCGGATCTCATCCGTATCTCATAGAGTTGGCCTCCCACACGTCCTAAGCCCATAGGACTCTATCCGATCGGATCCCTATCCGATCGAGCCGTATCCGAGTCCAACTCGAATGCCTGTTCTTATCCCCTTAAGCGTGCAACCCCGTAGGTTCAGGTATACTCGGTTTCGGCTATAGTCTAACTTAGCCGATCGTCGACTCGAGTCTAACTCAGCCGACTGTCACAACGGCGCCTAGCAGCACATATTGACACCATAGTATACAAGAATAATATCGGCTCGAACCTGTAATATGTACACAAATCCCTTTGCCTCACGATACCAGCTAAGCTATAGGCAAGATATGTGCCATCCCTTCAATAGCTTAACCATTCACTCGAACCGTATTGGATTATCTGTCTGTTGATTGACTCCTCAATCAACTTAGCATGGCCATGCATTTCCATAATCCATTACCTCGAGGGCCCAGAGATATCTCTCCAAAAGAGGGGCAAATTCCATCTTGATCACTCACATCCCACTCCATGTTTCATAGCAAACCCGAAAACTACCTTTATAACTACCCAGTTATGGAATAGCGTTTGGTAGTCCCAAAGTAGGCTACTACACATGTTGGAATCCATGGTGATCTCAGGTCTAAGGACTTTCTACATTGATTCCTGTAGTGTCTCATGGTGGGTCTATCCAACAATGTGTTCTCTAACACATATGTCCATGTTTATTGATTTGGTATCTCCATACCCATGATCTATGAGACATGATCATCAATCAATAAACATGTCGATCTTAGAATCATATTTGTTCCAACAAGATGACATATGATCAGGGATCGTTTAGAAATAGATTCATACATATCGAGTCTCATAAATAAGTCACGTACTTATTGATCAATACAAGATGTCTATTTCATGGAACTGAATAACACTTTATTCATAAATACATAAACATTGACATGATATCCAACATCTCCATGTTGCCTCTAGGGCATATCACTAACAATCTCCCACTTGCACTAGAGTCAATCATGTAAGTATCTAATACCCATTGCTCTTGTGTGCGCCTCATGCTTCGGTGAGGGAGAGGTTTTGTCAACGGATCGGCTATGTTGAGATCCGTGTGCACTTTGCATATCTTGACATCACCTCTGTCCACTATCTCGCGGATGAGATGATATCGCCGAAGTATGTGTTTGGACTTCGATGTGACCTTGGCTCCTTGGCTTGCGCAATGGCTCCACTATTATCACAATAGAGAGACATTGGACCGTCGCGCCGGTCATCACACCAAGCTCGAAACGAATTTCTTGATCCAAACAGCCTCCTTTGCACTTCGAAGCAGCAATGTACTCGGCCTCCGTTGTAGAATCAGCAACGGTATCCCGCTTGGAACTCTTCCTGGCGTGCCTCCGTTCGAGCAAAACACGAACCCGATTGCGATCTATAATCATCCTTGTCTGTTTGGAAGCTAGCATCGGTGTAACCACTTACAACGAGCTCTTCTTCACCTCCATAGACTAGGAACATATCCTTAGTTCTTCTCAAGTACTTAAGGATATTCTTTACGGCGATCCAGTGACCTTCACTGGATCGACGGTATCTACTCGTAGCACTCAAAGCGTACGAGACATGCTGGCGTGTACAAAGCATGGCATACATGATGGATCCAATTGCCGAAGCATGTGGAACCATACCCATCTTATTCCGCTCATCATGTGTCCGAGGACACCGATTCTTGCTAAGATTAATGCCATGTGACATGGGCAAGAAACCTTTCTTGGAATCATGCATGTTGAACCTTTTCAACACCTTGTCAATGTATGTACTTTGGCTTAATCCAATTAGCCTCTTGGATCTATCTCTATAGATCCGAATGCTAATATGTATTGCCTCCCCTAAGTCTTTCATGGAAAAACTATTTTTCATTGAAGACTTGACGGATTCAAGCATAGGGATATCATTTCCAATCAACAATATGTCATCCACATATAAGATTAGAAATACAATTACACTCCCACCGACCTTTTGTAAACACAGGCCTCTTCTTCGTTTTTGATGAAACCAAACCCTTTGATTACTTCATCAAAACGAATATTCCAACTCCGAGATGCTTGCTTCAATCCATAAATGGACTTCGTAGCTTGCATATCTTTCCAGCGATTCTGGATCGACAAAACCCCGAGGTTGTATCATGTATACATCCTCGCTTAGGTTTCCATTCAGGAAAGCCGTTTTGACATCCATCGCCATATCTCATAATCGAAATATGCAGCAATCGCTAGGATAATCCGAATAGATTTAAGCATTGCGACGGGCGAGAAGGTTTCATCATAATCAACTCCTTGAATCTGTTTAAAACCTTTCGCCACCAATCGCGCCTTATAGATGTGAACATTTCCATCCATATCGGCCTTTTCTTAAAAACCCATTTACACTCAATGGTTTTGACACCATCAGTGGATCAACCAAGTTCCAAACTTGATTGTCGTACATGGATTCTATTTCGGATTTCATGGCTCCAAGCCACTTGTTGGAATTGGGTCCCACCATCGCTTTCTCATAGGTCTTAGGTTCATCGTTGTCCAACAACAATATATCACGTTGTTCCGCACTGTACTGTCGGGCGCACAACGTGATCTTTCGACCTTCGTGGGGCTGGTGTATTTACAACCGGTGGCGCAACATTTTGCTCCTCCTGTTGTGGTTCGTGGTTGCTGAAACGTTTTCGGTGTTTCTTGAACTTCTTCAAGATGCACCCTGCTCCCACTAACCCTTCTTGAAAGAAATTCTTTCTCCAAGAAGACACCGTGTCGGGCGACAAACACTTTGCCTTGTTCCCGATTATAAAAGTAATATCCCTTAGTTTCCTTAGGATATCCCACAAAGAAGCACTTATCGATTTGGGTGTGAGCTTGTCGACGTAAACGTTTTACATAAGCCTCACATCCCCAAATTTTGAGAAAAGACAAACTAGGGGTTGCCCTGTCCATATCTCATATGGTGTCTTTTCAACCGACTTAGATGGAACTCTATTTAGTGTGAGCGCAGTGTTTCAAGAGCATATCCCCGAAGGATAACGAAAGATCACTTTGGCTCATCATCGACCGCACAATGTCCAACAAGGTGCGATTTCTCCGTTCGGACACCCCATTCCATTGTGGAGTTCTGGCGGAGTCAAGCGTGGAACAATTCCACAATCTTTCGGATGATTACCAAACTCTTGGCTCAAGTATTCTCCTCCACGATCGATTGTAGAAACTTGATTGTTTTCCCTAAATGATTCTCGTACTTCATTCGGAATTCTTTGAACTTTTCAAAGGATTCGGACTTATGCCTCATTAAGTAGATATAACCATATCTACTAAAGTCATCAGTAAAGGTAATGAAGTACCGATAACCACCTCGGCCGTTGAGCTCATTGGTCCACATACATCAGTATGTACGAGTGCCAATAAGTCACTTGCTCTCTCACTATGTCCCGTGAAAGGTGCCTTTGTCATCTTACCAAGTAAGCAAGACTCACATGTCTCAAATGATTCAAAATCAAAAGAGTGAAGCAATCGATCCTTATGGAGCTTCTCCATGCGTTTCTTATTTATATGGCCTAAGCGACAATGCCGGATAAACGTGGGGTTTATATCATTAGAGAGTTGCCTTTCGTATTAATGTTATAGATGGGAGATGCTTCAAGATTCAAAACGTATAATCCATTCACCAATGGAGCATGAAAATAGAACATATCTCTCTCGAGATATATTGAACAACCATTGTCCATTCATCTAAAATCATATCCTTCCGCTTGCAAACATGAAGCGGAAATAACGTTTTGACATAGTGTTGGAACACAATAACAATTATTCAATTCCAAAACTAATCCTAAAGGTAGATGAAGTGGTACTGTGCGACAAAGACGTAGCAACGCTTGCTCCATTGCCGACGCGCAGTTCACCTCGCCCTTGTCAATCCTCTACTTCTTCTCATTCCCTGCAACGACTTGCAAAATATGAGCTACGATCCGGTATCAAATACCCATGAGTCAGTAGGTGAAGTAGCAAGATTAATGTCTATAACATTAATACCGAAGCGAAGTCGTAATTTGCTTCTTTTTGAGATCCTCCATGTACTTCTTGCGTTCCTCTTCCAAAGTGGCTGTCTCCTTGCAATAGAAGCAAACGGCATCCGATGCCGCTGACCCCTTCTTGCCCTTCTTTGCATTAGAGGCACTCGCGATCTCATCGGGAGTTAACTTCCTCTTGGTGCAAAGTTTCTTGACAGTGGTTTGCGCTTATCCTTCGCATCATCATCACATGATGACCATTCTTGGATACTCTCCTCACTGTCATTAGCATCCCATGCAATTCAGCCAAGGTTCTATCCATATTGTTCATGTGATAATTCAATATGAATGGCTCGAAGCTCGGAGGAGCGACCGGAGAATCACATCGTAGCCAACTCTTGGCTAAGGGGAAAACCTAGTTTTTCCGGACTCTCAATGTAGCCAATCATTTTTATCACATGCGGATCGACGGGATTCCCTCAACAAGCTGCACGCAAACAAGGACTTTGAGGTGTTGAACCTCTCGGCCCGAGCTTGGTTCTCAAACATGCCACGCATCCCGAATAATAGTGTGAGCATCGCTGCTCTCATATTGCTTCTGAAGCTCAGGGGACATTGTAGCAAGCATGAGACAGCTTATATCTAGGGCATCATTATTGTGCTTCTCATAAGCCCTCCGTGCAGTTGCAGTGGCATTATTTGGCAAATCCTCAGGATAGGGTACTTCAAGAACGTACTCCTTACGCTCTTGCTTGAGAACAATTCTCAAGTTGCGATACCAATCCATAAAGTTTGTTCCATTTAATTTTTCCTTTTTGAGAATAGATCGCAAATTAAAGGTACTGGGTGTAGTATTAGCCGCCATTTATTCTACAACAGAAAAAGCAAAGTTTAGCACAATGTTTATGCTATGTCTATTGTTAAACAATTTAACATTAGACTCCCGTTACGTATTTTACAACCTTCCCTCTAGGTTACGTATTGGGTCAAGATCCACATGTTAGTTAATTTTCTAGTGAGCTTTGGCATCACTGCTAGAAAATTAGTAACATCGGTAAGCAACATCTTGCTAATCACATCTCTATGTGACTCTTGTTGTTGGTGTGGCATCTCCATGCCCCGGCGCCAACCTATACCCCAAGGCCCAAAACTGTTTTGATAGCCTTGTTAAGTAAACCAAATGCTCCTACATGTATATGTCGACATATACCCCCTCGTGTTATGATAGAGAATGACACTCGCTTTGCGACCCACCATTGACGAGCATAACGGTGATGGGTGCAACATTTGGAAGGGCATCATTACTACTTAATATTGTGAGGGATGCTATCCTATCAAACAAACATATCACATATGAAAGCAAGTAGAATAACATATAGTGAAACAGTATGGCCCCCTTCACATGGTGATCTCCATCTCCATGCCGGTGTAGAGGATCTCCATCTTCATCACCGTTCTTTCGAGTGCCGAATGCTTGATATCTTCAAACTAAGCTACTACTATAGAAGCTCGATTGAAGATTACATCGACTCGCAGTCGTGAAAGAATATTATAAGCATTGCACGTACGAAAGAATATTACAGGATTGCACATATGAAAGAATATTACATGCATCACATGCATCTCATACATACAATCGGGCCATACCATCTCAAAGCATTCTCTGCAAAAACAAGTTAGGCGTAGAAATGTTTTCTACTTATCGCAGAGCTACGGCATCGAGACGACCTATAAGGGGGTACGCACATGGCGGTCCCGATACACTATCAAGGGAGATGGTTTGCGCAGGCGCGAGGCAGCAAACAAGATCGGACTACGAGATAGCTTCGGCATAATCACATTATACCGTTCCGATACACTATCAAGGAACGCTATCTCGAAGCCGACTCAAACCGAGTTCTATGGATATTGCTTCGACGTAATCACATTACGCCGTTCCGATACACTATCAAGGAACGCAATTACCATGAACTCTCCTCAACAAATCCCGTAAAACCGAATTATCTAATCAACCCGTGCGCAAAACTTGTTCCAAATCCAATCTAAAACCCGAACTAAGCAAGATTAGCTCTGATACCACTGAAGGGTTACGCGGAGGCTACGCTAGCCGAAAACAAAAACTTTTTACCACGCAAACCAGGAACACTTGCAAGTAAGGGCCGATAGATCGTTACCGATTGGAGTAGAGTGCAGCGGAATAGCCAATCAGGGCAATCCGATCTGGAACAGTGAAGCCGATTCCCAGAGACAGCCGATTCGTCAATCAGCCGATTCGAGTCGTCCGGCCGCGTTCTCATGCCTCGCTCCGATGCGCCCAACCGCAGCCGATTCCTCCACAGCCGATGAACAGCGTGCAACGTAGCAGCGCCTCTACCGGTATCCACACGTCCGGGGACAGAACGCCGTACACCCGTGTGCTAGCACGCGATGCAAGGGTAGGGTTTGGCTCGAAAGTGGGGAGGGTTTCCGTGGAGATTGATCTCGGCGACTTTTGTTGCACGCGATGCAATTGACGTGCCGCAGCTCTCCACCCCTCCCTCCTTTATATAGAGTTGGCCGACTAGGACTAGTGGCCGATTAGGACTCTATTTTGAATCGGATCTCATCCGTATCTCATAGAGTTGGCCGCCCACACGTCGTAAGCCCATAGGACTCTATCCGATCGGATCCCTATCCGATCGAGCCGTATCCGAGTCCAACTCGAATGCCTGTTCTTATCCCCTTAAGCGTGCAACCCGTAGGTTCGGGTATACTCGGTTTCAGCTATAGTCTAACTTAGCCGATCGTCGGCTCGAGTCTAACTCAGCCGACCTGTCAACACGGCGCCTAGCGGCACATATTGACACCATAGTATACAAGAATAATATCGGCTCGAACCGTAATGTGTACACAAATCCCTTTGCCTCACGATACCGCTAAGCTATAGGCAAGATATGTGCCATCCCTTCAATAGCTTAACCATTCACTCGAACCGTATTGGATTATGCGTCCATTGATTGACTCCTCAATCAACTTAGCATGGCCATGCATTTCCATAATCCATTACCTCGAGGGCCCGAGATATCTCTCCAAAGGAGGGGCAAATTCCATCTTGATCACTCACATCCCACTCCATGTTTCATAGCAAACCCGAAAACTACCTTTATAACTACCCAGTTACGGAATAGCGTTTGGCAGTCCCAAAGTAGGCTACTACACATGTTGGAATCCATGGTGATCTCAGGTCTAAGGACTTTGTACCAACACTACCGAGACCAACTAATGGCACATTGATTCTGTAGTGTCTCATGGTGGGTCTATCCAACAATGTGTTCTCTAACACATATGTCCATGTTTATTGATTTGGTATCTCCATACTCATGATCTATGAGACATGATCATCAATCAATAAACATGTCGATCTTAGAATCATATTTGTTCCAACAATATGACATATGATCAGGGATCGTTTAGAAATAGATTCATACATATCGAGTCTCATAAATAAGTCACGTACTTATTGATCAATACAAGATGTCTATTTCATGGAACTGAATAACACTTTATTCACAAATACATAAACATTGACATGATATCCAACATCTCCATGTTGCCTCTAGGGCATATCACTAACAGATATCACTGTCAATGTTTATGTATTAATGAATAAAGTGTTGTTCCGTTTTATGAAATAGACAACTTGTATTGATCAATAAGTATTTGACTTATTCATGAGACTCTTTATGTGATATGGATCTATTTCTAAATGGTCCCTGATCATATATCATATGTATGGAACGAATGTGATTCTAAGATCAGCACGTGTATTGATAGATGATCATGTCTCATGGATCATGGTATGGAGATACCAAATCAATAACGTGAACACTTGCTAGAGAACATGTTGTGGGATAGACCCACCTTGAGACACTACAGGGATTTAATGTGGCATTAGTTGGTCTCAAGTACTGTTGGTGCAAAGTCCTTAGACCTGAGATCATCATGGATTCCAATATGTGTAATGTCTTACTTAGGGACTACTAACTGCTGTACCATAACTGGGTAGTTATAAAAGTAGTCTTCGGGTTTGCTATGAAACATGTAGTCGGATGTGAATGATCAACATGGAATTTGACACTCCTATGGGAGAAATATCTCTGGCCCCCTCGATGTAATGGATTATGGAAGTGCGTGGCCATGACGAGTTGATTGAGGAGTCAATCAACATATATATAATCCAATACAAGATCGAGTGAATGATTTAGCTATTGATAGGATGGCACGTATCTTGCCTATAGCTCAATTGGTATCGTGAGGCAAAGGAATTTGTGCACACATTACAGGTTTAGCCGATATGATCTTTATGTATATTTTGGTGTCAATATGCTATGCTAGGGGTCGCTGTTGACAGGTCGGCCGAGAAGTGTTCTCAGATAGTAACCAAGTATACATGAACCTACAAGGTCGCACACTTAATGGGTTGGAACAAGTATTTGAGTTGGACTCGGATAAGCTCAGTTCGGATTAGAATCCGATTAGAGGTAGAGTCCTGATGGGCCTTCTAGGCCCACTCGGATAACTCTATAAATAGAGGGGCAAGGGGTGGAGATCGTAAGAAAGCAATTCACATTAGACGCGAGTTGAGATCTGCCACGAGCGAACCTAGCCACCACCTACGAGCCAAACCCTAGTCACGCGCCGACTATGAGCACACAGGCGGTCGACGTTTCACCCTTGGATGTGCGGATACCAGCAGAGACACTGCTACATTGCGGTGTAGATCAGCGAAGCGAGTCGGCAATCGGGCGATCGGATCATGGTGATCGGCTACTTCTGCAACCTCCCCGACGTGCATACATCTGACCGACTTCTCCAATGTAGTATTTCACTACCCTGGACGTCAATTGGTAACAATCTATAGTCCCTTACTGCATGCTTTCCTTGAGTGCGTGATAGAAAATTTTGATTTTATGCTATCGTAGCCTACACGTATTCCAACAGTGGTATCAGAGCTAGACTTGCATAGTCTGGGATTTAGATTAATTCATATGTTGATATGAATTTTTAATAGATTGGATATATTATAAGTTTTTGGCACACAAGTTGATTAGATCAATCAGTATAAGGGGTAGGTAGAGGAAATAGTCAGGCACTATAGATTGCTGATAGAAACTTTGTTCCTTGAGAGTGTCTCAGATCGGTATTTTGTGATTATGCCGATGCAATTTCCATAATAATCTAATATTGCTTGTAGACTCATGACTATGAAAATTGTGTTCCTTGAGATTGTCTCGGATCGACATAATGTGATTGTGTCTATGCGGTTCCCATAGTACTCGGGATGAGTATGAGTCGGACTCGAGATGGTATCCCTTGAGATCGTCTCAGATCGGTATAATGTGATTGTGTCGATGCTGTTTTTAGTCCGACTATGACTGCCGCCCTGCGCCTATGCAAATCATGTTCCTTGAGAGTGTCTTGGACCGGCATAATGTGATTATGCCGATGTGGTTTCCACAAGCGATTTCATAGATTGGACCGCCATGTGCATACCCCCTTTTATAGCATCTTGGTATCATATCTTTGCGATAAGGAGAATACAGTTCTACATCTCACTTGTTTTTGCAGAGACTATTTTGAGATGGTATGGCCCTATTGTATGTATGTGATGCATGTAATATTATTGTATGTATGTGATGCATGTGATATTACAGTATGTATGTGATGTATGTAATATCATTGTATGTATGTGATGCATGTAATGTTCTTTCATGTATGTGATGCATGTAATATTCTTTCATGACCTGCATGTCGATGTAATCTTCAATTTATAGCTTTTATAGTTGTAGCTTAGTTTGAAGAAAGTAAGCATCAGACACTCCGAAGAACGGTGTTGAAGATGGAGATCCTCTACACCAACATGGAATGGAGATCACCATGTGAAAGGGCCATACTATTTCATTATTAACTGCTATTCTTCTTGCTTTCATATATGTGATATGTTTGTTTGATAGGATAGTATCTCTCAGAAAAATTAGGTAGTACTGATGCCCTTCCAAAATTAGGTGGGTCCGCCAAAGCAGAGTGTCACTGGCTATCATGACTGGATAGGATATATGTCAGACATATACATGCAAGAGCATTTGGTTTACTTAACAAGGCTAACAAAACAATTTTGGGCCGTGGGGCATAGGTTGGGGCCGGGGCATAGTGATGCCTACCCAACGAACAAGAGTCACATAGGGATTGCATTAGCAAGGTGTTGCTTACCTATGTTACTGATTTTCTAGCAGTGATGCCAAAGCTCACTAGAAATTAGTAAACATGTGGATCTTGACTGACTACGTGACCTAGACGGAAGGTTTAAAACAAATAGTGGGAGTCTTTTGTTAAATTATTTAATAAAAGACAAAGCATAAACATTGTGCTAAACTTGGCATTTACTTTCTGTTGTAGATCATGGTAGCTAACACTGCACTCAGTTCTTTTAATTTGCGATCTATTCTTGAGAAAGAAAAGTTGAATGGAACAAAATTTATGGATTGGTATCATAACTTGAGAATTGTTCTCAAGCAAGAGCGAAAGGAGTACATTATTGAAGTTCCTTATCCTGATGATTTGCCTGATAATGCTAATGCTGCTGCTCGGAGGGCTTATGAGACCACGATGTCCCTAGATGTAAGTTGTTTCATGCTTGCCATGATGTCCTCTGAGCTTCAGAAGCAATATGAGACCACAGATGCTCAAAGTACTACAGATGGTCTGCGTGGCATGTTTGAGAACCAAGCTAGGGCTGAGAGGTTCAATACTTCAAATTCCCTGTTTTCATTCAGGCTTGCAGAGGGAAATCCTGTCAGACCTCATGTGATAAAGATGATTGGCTATATTGATAGTCTGTAAAAGCTTGGTTTTCCTCTTAGCCAAGAGTTGGTTACAGATGTGATTCTCTAGTCGCTCCCTCCGAGCTTTAAGCCATTCATATTAAATTATCACACGAACAGCATGGACACAACCTTGGCTGAATTACATAGGATGCTAAAGAGTGCTGAGGAGAGCATCAAGAAAAGCAGTAATCATGTGATGATGATGGAGAGTGCTAAGAGCAAACCCCCTATCAAGAAACTTTGTGTCGAAACTCGGTTTCGGCAATAGAAATTTGGGGGTGCAGTCAAGATCGCCAAGCATAATGGGTTAGGTGGAAAACAAGGTTTAGACAGGTTCAGGCCCTCTCGTGAGGTAATACCCTACTCCTGTTTCGGTGGATTCGATCCGCCGAGTGTCTTTATTGATCTCGTGATCTCGTGTGTCTAAAGCTGAAAGCTGATCTAACTTCTCATGAAGCATATGATCTAAAGCCGATATCCCTCAAGGGACGCCCCTTACCCCCCTTATATAGTCTTGGGAGGTGGGCTTACAAATCGGAAACCCTATCTTACTCTAAGTCGGTTTCCTCAATCTTACCATACTATGACTATGAGCCGTTGCCTTATCTAATCGGCAACGTAATACCCAAGTCATGTTTGGTTTACAGATATGGCAGGCGCAATCTATCCCTACCTCCAGTCGGACAAGCTTGTCATGTAGATACCCTATTGCCATAATCTCCACAGTAGCCCCCGAGTCCTTTTCAGTTGACGAGACAACTCAGCTTCAAACCAAAACAATACGCAGCCAAAAATCTCTTTGGCCGAGTGCTTCTGGCGCCGAGTGATTCCATCATCTCTGCCTGAATCTTCCCGAGTGGCTCCAAAGACTGTGAAGGGCTGAAAAATATCCAGAAAATAAATACCTAGGTGCATCTCTTGATGCGCCTAATTAGGCGTAGCCACCGACTGCGTGGTTAGCCAGAAACAGACCAAACATACAGTCAAGAACTATAAAAAATCATTCTTATGTAGATGCTTAGCTCAAGCTAAAGCAACCTCATCACTCGGCAAGCTCGTGCTCGTCCGAGTGAATTTGCCCGAATCATCCCAGAGCAAATAACTCAATTAACCCTAGTGGGTGGAAAGCACTCGGTAGGCTCATGTCTATCCGAATAGATCTGCCCGAGTCATCTCGGAACAGATATTTCAATCATTCCTCATGGGAAAAAATCAATTCGCTCGGTAAGCTCATGCTTATCCGAGCTGATCTTCCCGAGTCATCCCGGAAATTTGCCCGAGTCATCTCGGAACAAATAATTCTTATATAAATGCTTAGCTCAATCTAAAGCAATCATAAAAATCGCATCACTCGGCAAGCTCATGCTTATCCGAGTAGTTCGTCCGAGTCATCTCAGAACAAACAATTTAATCAACCCTTATAGGTAAGAAATTAATTCACTCGGTAAACTCATGCTTATCTGAGTTGATTTGCCCGAGTCATCTCGGGACAAATAATTTAACCAACCCTCATGGGTAAAAAACACTCGGCAAGCTCACGCTCGTCCGAGTTAACTTGTCCGAGTCATCTCGGGACAAATAATTTAATCAACCCTCATGGGTAAAAAAAACACTCGGCAAGCTCATGCTCATCCGAGTTAACTTGTCTGAGTCATCTCGGAACAAATAATTTAATTAACCCTCATGGGTAAAAAACACTCGGTAAGCTCATGCTCATTCGAGTTAACTTGTCCGAGTCATCTCGGGACAAATAATCTAATCAACCCTCATGGGTAAAAAACACTCGGCAAGCTCATGCTCGTCCGAGTTAACTTGTCCGAGTCATCTCGGAACAAATAATTTAATCAACCCTCATGGGTAAAAAACACTCGGCAAGCTCATGCTCATCCGAGTTAACTTGCCCAAGTCATCTCGGGACAAATAATCTAATCAACCCTCATGGATGAAAAACACTCGGCAAGCTCATGCTCATCCGAGTTAACTTGTCCGAGTCATCTCGGGACAAATAATTTAGTTAACCCTCATGGGTAAACAAATATTTTAGTCATCTGAAAAATACGACCAAATATTAAATAGCTCTTGCCATAATATTGGTCTTAATCTAAAAAAGATCTTCACCAAGGTGGAAAAAATAGCATTGATATAATCATTTAATCAAATGCTTTAAAACCAAATAGTTCCTGTCATTAGGACAGCCATGAAAAGCTTAACTATTTGTCACCTTTCAAATTGCATCGTGCCAACTTCTCATGAAGTTATGCAAACCGCGGTATGAAAGGATTTTAAAGGTATTGGGCTAGGTGACACGTGCATATTGCCAGGGCAAATCTGCTTAAGTCCATGCACTTAAGTCCCTAAGGACACGTGTCAAGCCACACCTTAGCTGGGCCGCAAGTCTCTCATGGGCTCGGCCCAATCACGAGACGACATAGCAAAAACCCTCAAGTCTTTTTACGAAGCCTCGAGGTCGTCCCCGCCACTTCATCTTCCCCAAAAATTTCCTCTTTCGCGTCACTGTTCACAAGCTCTCCACGGAGAACCCTAAACTTGCGCACGCGCAAATCCATCCATCTAGAAACTCTTGTTCCATCACAAGCCGTCTTCCGCATCTAGCCTCCAAGATTTCCTTGTCGTCCGAGGTTCAGTCGGGAGTAAGTTTAATCATCTTGGTCTCTTTATGCCTCCGATGTGAACTTGTAGGTATCTAGCTTATTTATGTTAATGCCTTGACCCGAGTCTTCATAGAAAATTTCTTAAGTAATTTTCGTCCGACAGTCACCAAGCCTAAACTTGATTAGATCATCAGAAAGTTCTCAGTCCTTATCTATTGAACTCAAATCAAGGAACATTAAACAATGATAAACCAAATATAAACAAGTTGTCGAAGAAAACCATGCTTTATTGACACGTATGCAGCCCCCGACTGTCAACTCAAGAAGTCATCTTGCTTGAGGTTAGCAGTCAAGAATAACATGAAACTTACGGCAATTTAAGCATAGTATCGTTGAAGATGTTCAATATTCCAGGAGTTCTCCACCGTAGATCCATCTTCGCGCTTTAGTCGAAATGCTCCTGGCCGAGTCACCTCAGCGATTATGTGTGGTCCTTCCCATAGTGGAGATAATTTATGATGGTCCTTGATGGTCTGGATCTTGCGTAGAACCAAATCATTGACAATGAAAGCTCGCGCCCGAACATTGCGACTATGGTATCTTCTAAGTCCTTGAAGATATCTTGCCGACTGGATCAAGGAAGATTTTCTTCGTTTTGGCGTCGCCTTGTCCCGACTTGGCTATCCTCTTTGTAGAAATTTCACCCTCTTCGATGTTGATGTAGCCGTCGGATTTCTTCCCGGCCACGTGATCTCTCACAAGATTGGGCCATATCGCATCTTTCTTCGTCGCAGGTGAAGGCTTGTTTGACGTCGCTGCGCAGGGTGATGACGCCGTTAGGGCCAGGCGTCTTCATGCAGAGGTAAGTGTAGCGTGGTATCGCCATGAATTTGGCGAGTGCAGGCCTTCCGATGATCACGTGGTAGGCCGTCTTTGAAGTCGACCACCCCGAAGGTGGTATTCTCCGTTCGGAAATTCTCGCGAACTCCGGAGGTGACTGGAAGGGCGATGTGCCCGAGTGGTGTGGGCGACCCGGATCACTCCGTGGAATGGGCTGAGCTTGCCTTCAACTCAGTTCTCAGGATTTGTATCTCATCCAGGGTCTTGACGAACAGGAGATTGAGGACGCTACCCCCATCGAAGAGGACGCGCTTCAGCTTGATGTTCTGAACCACCAGGTCAAGTACATAAGGGATACTGCCCTAGGTGAACCACTCGGTCAGGATGATCCGAGCGATTAAACGTGATGGCCACCTCCGACCATCGTAGATGTTGTGGGACTTCGGGTTGTGCTGCGTTGACCTCGCGGTCCATCAGCTTTTGCTTCCTCTTGGACTCATAAGCCTGCAGCCCCCGAATATGTGATTCAGCTCACCCACGTGGTCTTGAAAAGGCTCCGAATTTCCAGTCGGGTTGTTCTTCTTGGTTCCCGATGGACCGGTTTCATTAGTCGGCTTCTTGTTTAACCGTGCCGCATATTGCTCTGAGAATTGCTTGTAGATGATGCATGTACTGAGCGTTCACGATCGTTCATGATCGCGTCGTAAGCCGCAACTCGGCGATGGTGTTGAGAATCGGACGTTGTGGCAACCAGGTCTTGGTGCCGGCGCTTGCGATCTTTCTAGGCCTGATTGCTGCTGCCGTTATCCTTCCTCGGATGCCGGCTTCCTTGCGAGTGCTTGTCATTCCTTTTGTCAGGCCGGTCTTGGCGTGCCGCCTTGATTGCATCGTTGGACTTGGCGTAGGAGTTCGCCGTCTCGAACATCTGCTTCACCGTCTTCGGTGGCTTGCGCCCAAACTTTCTAATTAATAGCTCATCACGGACTCCCTTCTAGAAGGCGGCGATGATGATGTCGTCGGTGATGTTGGGGATCTTGTTGCGCTTTTCGGAGCGCCGGATGTAGTCTTTCAATGACTCGTCGGCTTCGGACGATGTTGTAGAGATCGAAGTGGGTTATAGGCCTCTCGAAGGTGCCCGGAAATTGGCGATGAAGTGGTCCCTTAGCTCACTCCACGAGCCGATCGAGCCTCTTGGCAAGCTCGTGAGCCAGTTCCTGGCTGAGTTGGCGAGGGTCACGGGCAGGTAATTGGCCATAGCCTTGTTGTTACCGCCTGCTGCGGGGATGGCGAGAGTATACGGTAAGCCACGACTCGGGGTCAGTCTTGCCGTCATATTTCTCTATTCCTGTAGGCTTAAAACCATTCGGCCAGTCCACTCGGCGAAGCTCCCGAGTGAAAGCCGGCACTCCGTCGTCGCCGCTATCGGGTGATCCCCTCCGATCTTCCCGGTGCGTCGGTCTCGCTCTTGGTAGCGGCGATCGAGGACTTCCCGCGAGATCACTCAGCGGGGTCTTCGATTGGCTGGTTGGGTAGCCGGAGCTGTTGTTGCGGCGGACGTGGTGGTGGACGGGTGGACGTCCGTGTCGTTTGTCGCGGGAGTCGGCCGTTTGCTCCGGTACTTCGTGTGGACTCGTGGCGTCGGCCTCTTGGCCTAGTCGTCGACCGGTCTGGCTCGGGCCTTTTGTAGTCTCCTGACCTTAGAGGCGGGGGTCGGCTTTTGTCGGGCGTTTCGGCCACGGACTCAGTCGGCATTCGTGCCGAGGTGGTGGGATGACCGTTGGCTGTAGCTGCGACGATGGTCTTGATTTTATCTAATATTGGAGTCACGTCGGGGGGCGCCGTCTCCATGACGGTGTCCAAGAGTGTGAGGGCGGCAACAGCGTTCTGCTGTGGCGTCTGGAAGACGTTGGTATTGCAGACCCGCGTTTGAAGGATAGCCTCCTGGGCGGATCGTCCGGCTGCCCGTAGATCTTGCTTTCTCTTGTCGGCCTCTTCCCTGCGTTTCTTCTCTTCTTCAGCCATCTTACGCTCTTGCTCAATCTTGGCTCGCTCTTCCTCAGTAAGCCTACGGGCCATGGTTGAGTCGGACTCGGCCGGCTCAGCCATGAGGACATCGAAGTACTTCGGCTCGTAGTCCTTGTGGCAGTCGGAGTTGTCGGCTTCGTCTGAAGGGATGTCATAGAGGTCGTCAAAGCCGGCGGAGCTGAGATATTCGTTGAGCTCCGAAGATAAGCATGAGCCGAATGGCTGGAGGATGACAGCGACCTCCTTCGACCCTAGGAAGCTCGAATCGGATCGTTCCGTCGAGTCGGAGCTTGAGGACGTGGATTCCGCCGAGTGGGTCGGTCCCGACTCGGGAGAGGAGATTGCCGTAGCTCTCAGCGGCGTTTGGTAACCCAAACGGCGTCGAGAGGTCTTCGTCCGAGTCGATCGTCTCCATCGAGGAGACGAGAAGATCGGTGTAGATTCTGGCGGCGTTCGGTAGTCCGAACGGTGCCGAGTGAAGTCCTTCGTTGGAGAGGGTAGACCGCATCTTGGACTTGAAGATGTCGTCGTAGATCTTGGCGCCGTTCGAGAGTCCAAACGGCGCCGAGTGGGTCTTTCCTTCTGACTGGTTCGAATCCGAGTCGAAGGAGAAGTCGTCGAAGTTGTTGGCGGCGAAGTCGTCGAATCCTAAAGGAGATCCCATCACGCTTGTCGGCGAGATTGTTGAAGAAGTCTCGACGCGCGATCCCCTACCTGGCGCGCCAACTGTCGAAACTCGGTTTCGGCAATAGAAATTTGGGGGTGCAGTCAAGATCGCCAAGCATAATGGGTTAGGTGGAAAACAAGGTTTAGACAGGTTCAGGCCCTCTCGTGAGGTAATACCCTACTCCTGTTTCGGTGGATTCGATCCGCCAAGTGTCTTTATTGATCTCGTGATCTCGTGTGTCTAAAGCTGAAAGCTGATCTAACTTCTCATGAAGCATATGATCTAAAGCCGATATCCCTCAAGGGACGCCCCTTACCCCCCTTATATAGTCTTGGGAGGTGGGCTTACAAATCGGAAACCCTATCTTACTCTAAGTCGGTTTCCTCAATCTTACCATACTATGACTATGAGCTGTTGCCTTATCTAATCGGCAACGTAATACCCAAGTCATGTTTGGTTTACAGATATGGCAGGCGCAATCTATCCCTACCTCCAGTCGATAAGCTTGTCATGTAGATACCCTATTGCCATAATCTCCACACTTTGCACCAAAAGGAAGCTAACCCCTGATGAGATCGCGAGTGCTTTCAAAGCAAAGAAGGGCAAGAAGGGGTCTGTGCAGACAGATGTTGTTTCCTTCTATTCCAAGGAGGCAGGTCATTGGAAGAGGAACTGTAAGAAGTACCCTGAGAATCTCAAAAAGAAGAAAAGTACGATTTCAACTTCAGGTATTAATGTTATAGAAATCAATTTTACTACTTCATCTACTGACTCTTGGGTATTTGATACCGGATCAGTTGCTCATATATGCAAATCGTTGCAGGGTCTGAGAAGAAGTAGAAGCTTGAGAAGGGGTGAGGTGAATCTTCGTGTCGGCAATGGAGCAAGAGTTGCTAAGTCGCCATTGGCACTATGCCACTTCATTTACCTTCAAGATTAGTTTTGGAATTAAATAATTATTGTTGTGTTCCAACTCTATGTCAAAATGTTATTTCCGCTTGATGTTTGCAAGAGAAAGGATATGATTATAGGTCAGACAATGGTTGTTCAATTTATCTTAAAGATATGTTGTATTTACATGCTCTATTGGTGAATGGATTATACGTTTTGGATCTTGAAGCATCTCTCATCTATAACATTAACGCAAAGAGGCTACGCCCAAATGATTTAAACCCCACATTTATTTGGCAATGTCGCCTAGGTCATATAAATGAGAAGCGCATGGAGAAGATCCTTAAAGATGGTATTCTATATTCTTTTGATTTTGAATCATTTGAGACATGCGAGTATTGTTTACTTGGGAATATAACAAGGGCACCTTTCACTGATCAAAGGGAGAGAGCAAATGACTTGTTGGCACTCATACATACTGATGTATGTGAACCAATGAGTTCAACAGCTAGAGGAGGGTTTCAGTACTTCATTACTTTTGCCGACAACTTTAGTAGATATGACTATATCTACTTAATGAGGCATAAGTCCAAGTCCTTTGATAAGTTCATAGAATTCCAGAATGAAGTATAGAATCATTTAGACAAAACAATTAAGTTTTTACGATCAGATCGTGGTGGAGAATACTTAAGCCAAGAATTTGGTAATCACGTAAAAGATTGTGGAATCGTTCCAAAGTTGACTCCGTCAGGAACTCCTCAATGGAATGGGGTGTTTGAACGGAGAAATCGTACCTTTTTGGACATGGTACGTTCGATGATGAGCCAAAGTGATCTTCCATTGTCCTTCTGGGGATATGCTCTTGAAATAGCTGCATTCAAACTGAATAGAGTTCCATCTAAATCTCTGGAAAAGACACCATATGAGATATGGACAGTGCAACCCCCTAGTTTGTTTTTTCTAAAAATTTGGGGATGTGAAGCTTATGTAAAATGTTTACAATCTGACAAGCGTACACCCAAATTTGACAAGTGCTTGTTTGTGGAGTATCCTAAGGAAACAAAAGGATATATTTTTATAATTGGAAATAAGACAAAGTGTTTGTCACCCGACATGGTGTCTTTTTTGGAGAAAAAGTTTCTTTCAAGAAGGGTTAGTGGGAGCATGGTGCATCTTACAGAAATTCAAGAAACACTAGAAGATGTTTTAGCTACCACCACACCACAATAGGATGAACAAGATGTTGTACCACTTGTTGTATATACACCAACCCCACGTAGGTCTGAAAGATCATGTCGTGCGCCTAAAAGGTACATAGGCGCGGAACAACGTGATATATTGTTGTTAGACAACGATGAACCTAAGACCTATGAAGAAGCGATGGTGGGACCAGATTTCAACAAATGGCTTAGAGCCATGAAATCTAAAATAGAATCCATGTGTGATAATCAAGTTCGGAACTTGGTTAATCAGCCTGATGGTGTTAAAACCATTGAGTGTAAATGGGTTTTCAAGAAAAAAATAGACATGGATGGAAATGTTCACATCTATAAAGCGCGATTGGTGGCGAAAGGTTTCAAGCAGACTCAAGGTGTTGATTATGATGAAACCTTCTTGTCCATCGCAATGCTAAAGTCAATTCAGATTATTCTAGCGATTGCTTCATACTTCGATTATGAAATATGGCAGATGGATATCAAAATGGCTTTCCTGAATGGAAACCTAAGCGAGGATGTGTATATGATACAACGTAAAGGTTTTGTCGATCCAGAATCACCTGGAAAGATATGCAAGCTACAGAAATCCATTTATGGATTGAAGCAAGCATCTCGAAGTTGGAATATTCATTTTTATGAGGTAATCAAAAGGTTTGGCTTCATAAAAAAATGAAGAGGAGTCTTGTGTTTACAAAAAGGCCAGTGGGAGTGCACTTGTATTTCTAATTTTATATGTGAATGACATATTGTTGATTGAAAATGATATCCCTATGCTTAAATCCGTGAAGTCTTCATTGAAAAATAGTTTTTCCATGAAAGACTTAGGGGAGGCAGCATACATTCTGAGCATTAAGATCTATTGGGATAGATCAGAGAGGCTAATTGGATTAAGACAAAGTACATACATTGACAAAGTTTTGAAAAGGTTTAACATGCATGAATCCAAGATAGGTTTCTTGCCAATGTTGCATGGCATTAATCTCAGCAATAATTAGTGTCCTAGGACACCTGATGAGCGGAGTAAAATGAATATGGTTCCATATGCTTCAGCAATTGGATCCATCATGTATGCAATGCTTTGTACACGTCCAGATGTATCGTGCGCTTTGAGTGCTACGAGTAGATACCAGTCAGAACCAAGTGAAGGTCACTGGATTGCCGTAAAGAATATTCTTAAGTACTTGAGAAGAACTAAGGATACGTTTCTTGTCTATGGAGGTGAAGAAGAGCTCGTACTAAATTGTTACACCGATGCTAGCTCCCAAACAGACAAAGATGACTATAGATCGCAATCTGGTTTTATATTTTGCCTAAACGGAGGTGCAGTCAGCTGGAAGAGTTCCAAATATGACACTATTGTTGATTCTACAACGGAGGCCGATTACATCGCTGCATCTGAAGCTGCAAATGAGGCTGTTTGGATCAACAAATTTGTTTCTAAGCTAGGTGTGATGACTAGCACTGCCGGTCCAATGTCTCTCTATTGTGATAATAGTGGAGCTATTGCGCAGGCTAAGGAGCCTAGGTCACATCAAAAGTCTAAACACATTATTCGGTGATACCATCTCATCCATGAAATAGTGAACAGAGGTGATGAGAATATATGGAAAGTGCACACGGATCTAAATATCGCTGATCCGTTGACAAAGCCACTCCCTCAGCCTAAGCATGAAGCACATACCAGAGCAATGGGTATTATATACTTATATGATTGACTCTAGGGCAAGTGGGAGATTGTTAGTGATATGCCCTAGAGGCAACATAGATATGTTGGATATCACAGTCAATATTTATGTATTAATGAATAAAGTGTTATTATGTTCCATGAAATAGACAACTTATATTGAGCAATACGTATGTGACTTATTAATGAGACTCTTTATGTGATATGAATCTATTTCTAAATGGTCCATGGTCATATATCATATGTATGGAACGAGTATGATTTTAAGATCAGCACATGTATTGATTGATGATCATGTCTCATGGATCATGGTATGGAGATACCAAATCAATAACGTCAACACATGTTAGAGAACATGTTGTTGGATAGACCCACTTTGAGAAACTGTAGGGATTTAAAGTGCCATTAGTTGGTCTCAAGTAGTGGTTGTGCAAAGTCCTTACACCTGAGATTATCATGGATTCCAACATGTGTAATGGCTTACTTAGGGACTACTAAACGCTATACCATAACTGGATAGTTATAAAAGTAGTCTTCGGGTTTGCTATGAAACATATAGTAGGATGTGAATGATCAAGATGAAATTTGTCCCTCCTGTGGGAGAGATATCTCTGGGCCCCTCGATGTAATGGATTATGGATGTGCATGGCCATGCTGAGTTGATTGAGGAGTCAATCAACAGATATATAATTCAATACGAGATTGAGTGAATGATTAAGCTATTGATAGGATGACACATGTCTTGCTTATAGCTTAATTGGTATTGTGAGCCAAAGGGATTTGTGCACACAGTACAGGTTCAGCTGATATGATCTCTATGTATATTTTTGTGTCAATACGCTCTGCTAGGGGTCACTGTTGACACGTAGGCCAAGAAGTTTTCTCAGATCGTAACCAAGTATACATAAACCTATAGGGTCGCACACTTAACGGGTTGGAACAACTATTCAAGTTGGACTCGGATAAGGCTTAGTTCAGATAAGAATCCGATTAGAGGTAGAGTCCCGATGGGCCCTCTAGGCCCAGTCGGCTAACTCTACAAATAGAGAGGCAAGGGTGTAGATCGTAAGAAAGCAATGCACGTTAGACGCGAGTTGATATCTGCCATGAGCAAACCTAGCCACCACCTTCAAGCCAAACCCTAGCCGTGAACCGAGTGCGAGCACACAGACGACTGGCGTTCCACCATTGGATGTGTGGATATCGGTAGAGGCTCTGCTACATTGCGGTGTAGATCGGCGAGGTGAGTCGGCATTCGGGCGATCGGATCGTGGTGATCAGCTACTTCCGCAACCTCCCTGAGGCACATACATTGGACCGACTTCCCCAACATAGTATTTCATTGCCCTCCGCGTCAATTGGTAACAATCTATAGTCCATTACTCGCATGTTTTCCTAGAATGTGCAGTAGAAAATTTGATTTTATGCTATCGTAGCCTACGCGTATTTAAACGCAATATACAAGTACTTAATATTTCTTCTTAGACCATTGTCTTCCCCAACAACGGCGCAAGAAATGCTTGTTGGTATTTTTTACGTTTACAGATAAATCTGCAAGCGCACGGATATATCGTTGTAGAATTTCACCCTAGAGTATTTTGGGGTATCATATTTATTTTATCCCAAAGGAAGATGGTGGTCTAGATGGGAACATTAAGGTAGTGTGAATATTCATAAGTTATAGTTGAGATGTCTAAGTCTAGACAGGGGTAAGACATATATGGCAAATTTGTAGTGTGACACACACAGAAGAGTCCTAATAGATAGTACACTAATGCTAAGTGGAGAGTATAGTGTTAGAGCTAAGTTCCTAATGTTCTTCTAGTATGAGTATATAGGTTATACAGATAGTTATATTTATGGTTAGTTACCAAATTCTATGCTCTCAGGACCACAGGGGTACTGCCTCCAGTGGCCCAGCCAGCCACCATAAGGCGATTTCTTACCGTCCAACCTTCGCAATATGTTGGTATTTCTTACGACCACAGATAAATACGCAAGCACACGTAATACCATTGTAGCACTTCACCCGGGAGTACTCCAAGGGTAACGAATTCACGAGGAATGGTGTGGATTATCTAAAAGTCAGGTTCATCCAAGGACACCAAGAATAGGTAGGCGGAGGTATAGAGAGGATTTCTATGGTTGTGGCTCTAGATACTTGGTAATCACTTACTTTAATTACTTACTTCGGGCGTCGGCTTACACTCGATCTGCCGAATGACTCCGGCATACAAGCTCTACGATGTACCCGAACGTGGAGCATTATAAAGGACAGACAGGGCTGTCACCACCTATCGCCTATCTCTACAACCCATGGAGTACACGGAAACAAAGGTAAACTCTAGTCTAGACACCAACTCTACGCTATCGATTACTACTCTAGTCTTAGCCAAGAACACCCATCTTCATCAGGGGTCTTAGACTAGAGCATCCGTGAATGGACGATGATCCCGTAAGTAAATGCAGTAAAGTAATCACACAATGTATTGTAATGCAACCATAGTAAATTGTGAACACTTACTTTATTAGAAGAAGCTTCCGTCGAGGTACAAAGTCGAAGGTTGGTGCCGAGATACCCGACACTCCTCCGAACTGCCCCTCACTCTCTACCCTATTTTCTAAGCACTAGAGACCTAGTACTACGCCTTTGGAGTGGAGCTTTGATCTTCTTGAGGTGTGTTGATTGAAGTGAAGTTCCCTCCTTAAATAGCCTCCAATGACGATTGTAATGGCAGTTTGTAACAACCATACCTGCCTAACCGCCATTTATGGCGGATTGTAAGTGTGCCATGTGGTCGGTGGAGGGGAGAGGAAGCAACCATGGTTCGGCCGAACCAAGGTTCGTTTCTAAACCCTGGTCAGCCCGTCCCTCCACCGTCTTTCACTGGTCACTTACATGTGGGCCCTTAAGGTGGTTCCTGGATGTTTGGCCCCAGTTTAAGTCGGTTTCACCTAACTAGTGGGCCCTCTGATATGCGGGAAGCTGACATGGCGAGCGTTGATTGGTCGGAGTTGTATTTCTTCACCACGGGAGCGTACTTTCACTTCATTTTGATGTGTTATTCACCTGCATACAAATAATCACCAATACTCGTGGAAAGAGTTAGTAAATAACCCTACCGCTACGTTGATGTGCATTGTTTGTTCAGTTTATGCAGGAGTTGATGGTCGGATTTTGGCAGTTAAGGACCGTCTACAAGCTCCCCCACACTTAGCCCTTTGCTCGTCCTCGAGTAAAGGTTGAGTTCTAAGGTGAATCATGATTTATTTTTATACAATGCTAACATACAAGTTATTCCAAGACTTACCTGTATGTGTGAATCTGAATGTCTACCATGATATCCTACGTTATTGACGAATGAAACAGTCTAGGTTTTAATTACTTTTATTTCTTCTTCTAAAATGACTTGGGGTTTTCAAGAAGTTTTTAAAAAAAAACATAACTTTACTCCTCTAATGATTCTCTCATGTCACTCAATGTGTTTTTGATTACTCACCAAGGCAATTCTTGCCTAATTTTCTCCTACTTCTAATAAGGCTTATGTGGAGCTCAAGGTAGGGAAAATCATAAGGCATACTTGCACCAAATATTTTTGTAAAGTCAAAGAGAAGATCCAAAAAGAATACTAGTCATATAATCATGATCAAGCTTGTGCATACATATGTGGATAGGGATATATGAGTGGAGAATTGTAAAAGAAAGAAAATTGATTTGGTGACTCCTTTGTTCGTATGATCCTCCTCCCTATCTTTTTATTTTAGAGAACATGGCTATGAATACATACTACTTTTTTTATCATTCTGCTCGAGAAGATTTGTTTCTTCTTTTTGTAAACATCATGAATTTTTTACTATCACTTTGTATATATTCTTATAGCTCATGTCACATTTTGAATGGATAGGAGGATCGAGGATCATAAATAATTTGGGTCTTTATTTTGTGGATGACTAAAGGTGGATGCAAACTCCCAGAGTAGAAATTTGCATATGGTTGGGAATGAAATATATTTTTGACTAAACCTCTTGTGTAGAGGGAGAGAAAATTTTATATGGTGGATATGCACAAAACTTTGATCATCGAAAACATGAAAAGATTCTAACGAGGGTCTAACTATTTGACCAAACTCAAAATAACTGCAAGTAGCATATGTATAAGGTTTAATCATGAGAATCAACATAAGGCTCTCGTGGGAATAAAACATCATCGTGGAGTTGCAAGGTTATGGTTTTTGAATTTTTCAAAATAAAATACCCAAGCATTTTATACAACATGAAACAAAGTTTCTTATTACCAGACTATATCTCATTAATCAGTTACATGGATAACATGCTTTCCCTAAATATTTGATTTCACATATTACAAGTGAATGTCATAGGAATAAAGTGTATGTGAGCCAACCAAAATATATCATGCTTCCAAGGATAGATTATTATCTTTTAAGTTCATGCTGATGTGAGTAATGGTTGTATCAATGGTAGTCATGGTCAAATCATTCTTTCCTTTTTCATGAAAAACCGTCCTCGATTTTTCCTTATGGTTCTTGTCACGTAGTGCCTGATATTGCCCATAGAAGTGTATAGATGAAAACAAACACAACAAACTTTTGTGATGTAATATCAACAGTTCTTTAGCAAATAGTATTAATATCGAATAAAACAAATGTACCCAATATGGACGCACAACAAAAAAATACCACATTTAATTGTTTCGCTTGTTGCTCATTTTGCTCTCCTTCTTCGAAAGCCAAGTACACATGTGATGCAACTACCTGGGTGTATGATGACCACATTGAGTGATCCAGTTACTCCTCTTCCTTAGAACCAACCTGTTGTTTCAAATCAAAACAACACAAAATCGAGATAACATGATTGATAGTGATACTACTCTCTAGCTTGCTATTTTCTTGCGCAATTATAACAAGTTCCAGATATGAAGATATATAAATTCTATGCACACAATATACTCCTCTATCATTATATTTGTTAAAGATATGAAATATAGTATTAGTTGGACATAGAAAATCAGTAGCAAATAATTTCTCCTTCAAATTATCGAGCTCTAATACAACTTGGTAAAGCCCTGGGCTAGACTCGATACACTCATGACTTTGATTGGCCCGATCTTTTGGTGAGTTGTGATAACTATTATTTGGGAGAGAAGTTGTTGACCCGACTAGAACCGTACAAGATGTTGTTGTGTTCTGCCTTAGCGATCAATAACCCCTCTCTGTCGGTTGTTGATCTTGCTGGTGCAAATCAACCTTATTTCCGCAAGAAAATCGAAGAAACAAGCAAGAACAAGATAAAAGCAATCTGAATTGCAACTAGGAATTAAAGGTCACGATAAGGTCATCAAATAGAACATATCCCAATGTATTCAAACTTGATAGCAACTTCGTTCATCTACTTCACTAGCAATGTGAACAACATGCTTAAAATCAACAAAGAAAGAATTAACAACAGGAATAGCATGTTCATTCATTAGTTGTGGCATGGATATAAGTCAAGCATTATCACACAACTCTTCTTTATCACAAGGAACAACAAACAAATCAAGTCGTGACAAAGAAATCTCAGCAATGGGTTCCACTGATGGTTATTCTACTATAGCATGAAAAAATGGACATGTGTAGCTTAGTTTGAGAATACTCACCTTCATTTAGCTCAGCACCATTTATTTAACCTTGTAAACATTCTTCATACATCATAGATGCTTCATGCTTCTCCTCTTTCTTCTCAAGAACATCATTCTCCTCCTTCCGTTGAATTTTCCGAACTCCCTGCAAAACATTAGTAACAGGAGACAATAAAAGATTGCTCCTCCCATGTTTGCACTTCATCATTGCACGAGGATATAGGAGATTCAAAAATAGGAGATAAATAACATTGTTCATGCTTTCTCGCATTTGATATGAAATCTTGAAAAATTTGACACTTAGTGCTACGAGCAAGCATAAATAGATGTCCAATATGATTATATGTCACATTAGCAAGCATAACTTGAACTTCAGAATTGAGCCCACTGAAAAATCTATGCATTGTGTTTTCGTTGCATTCCTTTATACCACTACAGATAATACAAACATTAACTTCATGGATGTACCTCCTAACAGTTCTATCACCTTGTTTCAGATGTTCCAATTTCCCAAGAAGAGTAAATTTGGAATAAGAACTCATAAAATGCTTTCTCATCATGGTTTTGCATTCATCTCAAGTTTTAGGTTTGTTACTAACATGACTCCACTAAAAGAATGCAGAAGAGGTAAACTTATACAAGCAGCCTTAATCACTTGAGCTTCAGAAAAATCATATTTATCCAAATTCGTTGTCTAGTGCTAGCTCCCAATTAACAAAAGCAACAGAATCATACTTACCATCATAGGATGGCAACTTAGATTCAACTCATGCAAAATTATAGTCAGATACCTCATATGCATCAGGTGGAAAAGTCGTCATATCTCTTCGAAGGTTTAGAAGTCGATGTTGAGCATGACCATCTCGTATCCCATTGTGCAATCATGCCATGGTTAGTAGCAAACAAGAAATATACACAAGAATACGCACGCTCCTATCAACTACTAGGTAGTGAAACCTCAAATATCATACACACTCAAGCTTTTAACCAAGCTCTTACAAGTTCTTATCAATACAAACGGAATGGTGACATACACCGACTCAACCAAGCACCCAAATGGAGGTTCGATGTATCGATGCCTTGACAAACACTTGTTGTACGACTGCAATCAAATCTGTAGAGCTCTAGGTAGGCTTAAATATGTAGCAAAGGAATAGCAAATGCTCAAATAAGATAATGCAAAGTTGAATAATCGTTCAAAGTCAATACCGTGCTGGTCCTAACCTAGAACGTATTAGACACACGAGCCTAGACACAAACGATACCACAAGATAGCACTAGAAACAACTCAAGCACAACTCTGATATACGAAAGCAAACTCAAAGATAACAACTTATTTTCTCTCTTCTTTCTGTCTTTTAATTTTGTAAGCACCTTTTTGCCTTTTCTCTCTTCTTTTTTTGATTTTTTTAGCAAAAACCAACTTAAGGATCTCAATGTAAAATTTCAAGGATCTAAATGTAAATATAAAAATTACAAGTAATCAAATGCAATATTGCAAATCCTAAAATTAAAATTATAAAAAATGGAATGCTTCGTCCCATTGGTACCATTTTTGTAAACAAATCTCGAATTCGACTCTTGCAAAAATTTCACGAAGTTGTTTGACACAACTCAAAACTTTGGGAAGAACATGATTATGAGAGGGAGGGAGTCGGACTCACTCGGCTGTGGACCCAAAGGGCACCATGTAGAGGAAAACAAGGAAACACACAATTTGAAAAGGAAACCGATCTAATATGTACCCAATCCAATGTGGCTACTTCCAAAGATTGATATAACTTATTCTTCCTTGTTCTCCTCACATGAAACGAAGCAAGGGCAGAACCATGGAATACAAACCCTAGATGCAACTCCAAAAATCAACCGACAGAAACTTCTGAGAACTACAAAAATCAAACCCTGGCAATGACGCGATTCTGTTTTTGTAGGTCCCGACGACAACAAAGACATGGTGGTGATAGCGACAGCGGTGGTACTAGATGTGACAAGAATTTGAAAACGCTAAGACCAGCAACACGATGACAATGCAACACAAAACTCAACAAAGAAAAAGTTGAAAAGAACAAACTCAACAAAGCAAAAGCTAAAAAGAACAATGCAAACAGCTCAAAGATGGCTAGGTAATAGATGCAACTTTTTTTGTATGGCTATTTTCTGGTTATAGGTAGATAAAAAAACTCACTGAGCAATGCAATCTCTGATACGACTAGATAAATCCTTGAGCTCTACTCGATACACTCTCGGCTCTAATTGGTCAGATCTTTCGGTGAGTTGAGATAACTATGATTTGGGAGAGATGTTTTTCACCCGACTACAACTGTACGAGACATTGTTATGTTGCACCTTAGTGATCAATACACCTCTCCATGGGTACTTGATCTTGGTGGTGCAGATCAACCTTATTTATGCAAGCAAATCAAAGAAACAAGCAAGAACAAGATAAAAGCAATCTTAATTGCAACTAGTAATTAAAGCTCACGATAAGGTGGGGTTTCGAAGATGAGTAATTAGGTGGTCTAGGCCACACTCGTAAATACAAGGTAAAGTAGCTATGTAAATTTTGATCTAAATAAAACCCAAGAAACCCTCAAGGGGTACCTAGTTATTTAAGGAGGTAGGAGGACGACCAAGGGGTTCCTAAGGTCGTGCTCCACTAGGTTGGGGCGCACCCACTTGGGCCAAGGTCGCAGATAAAGTTATATGCCTATAGGCCCATTATAGATGATGCAACACATTGTTTCTATGATTCCGGCAAACTGAGATGGAATTTTTAGATTAGGCTTGATCCATTGGAAAGAGGCCTTCGAATGCTTTCCATCAAGTACTCATGGACCCAAAATGGTGTTAGTGATATGCCCTAGAGGCAACATGGAGATGTTGGATATCACGTCAATGTTTATGTATTTATGAATAAAGTGTTATTCAGTTCCATGAAATAGACATCTTGTATTGATCAATAAGTACGTGACTTATTTATGAGACTCTATATGTATGAATCTATTTCTAAATGATCCCTGATCATATATCATATTATTGGAACTAATATGATTCTAAGATCGGGATGTTTATTGATTGATGATCATGACTCATAGATCATGGGTATGGAGATACCAAATCAATAAACATGGACACATGTGTTAGAGAACACATTGTTGGATAGACCCACAATGAGACACTATAGCAATTAATGTGCCATTAGTTGGTCTCAGGTAGTGTTGGTACAAAGTCCTTAGACCTGAGATCACCATGGATTCCAACATGTGTAGTAGCCTACTTTGGGACTACCAAACGCTATTCCGTAACTGGGTAGTTATAAATGTAGTTTTCGGGTTTGCTATGAAACATGGAGTGGGATATGAGTGATCAAGATGGAATTTGCCCTTCCTTTGGAGAGATATCTCTGGGCCCCTCGAGGTAATGGATTATGGAAATGAATGGCCATGCTAAGTTGATTGAGGAGTCAATCAACAGACAGATAATCCAATATGGTTCGAGCGAATAGTTATGCTATTGAAGGGAACGCACACTTCTTGCCTATAGCTTAATTGGTATCGTGAGGCAAAGGGATTTGTGTACACATTACAGGTTCAGAGCCGATATTATATTCCTTTATACTATGGTGTCAATATGTGCTGCTAGGCGCCACTATTGATAGGTCGGCTGAGTTGGACTCAAGCCGACGATCGGCAAGTTAGACTATAGCCGAAACCAAGTATACCTGAACCTACAGGGTCGCACGCTTAAGGGGATAAGAATAGGCATTCGAGTTGGACTCGGATACGGCTCGATCGGATAGGGATCCGATCGGATAGAGTCCTATGGTCTTACGACGTATGGGCGGCCGACTCTATGAGATTCGGATAGGTTCCGATTTGAAATAGAGTCCTGATCGGCCACTAGTCCCAGTCAGCCAACTCTATATAAATGGGTGAGGGGTGCAGAGCTGAAACACGTCAATTGAAGTCAATTGCACCAAAATCAATCTGATCACCCGCGGCTTTAGAAGTCGCCGAGATCAATCTCCACGGAAACCCTCCCACCTTCGAGCCAAAACCCTAGCCTTGCATCGCGTGCTAGCACACGGGTGTTTGGCGTTCTGTTCCCGGACATGTGGATACCGGCAGAGGCACTGCTACGTTGCGCGCTGTTGATCGGCTACGAATCGGCTGTGGTGGAATCGGCTGCGGTCGAGCGCATCGGAGCGAGGCGCGAGAACACGGTCAGACGACTCGACGAATCAGCTACATCGGCGAATCGGCTGATTGGTGAATCGGCTGTCTCCAGGAATCGGCTGTCAGGTTCCAGGAATCGGCTGTCATTGGCCAGCACAGTTCCAGATCGGATAGCCCTGATTAGCTGTTTCCGCTGCATACTCCAATCGGTAACGATCTATCGGCCCTTACTTGCAAGTGTTCCTGGTTTGCGTGGTAAAAGGTTTTTGTTTTCGGCTAGCGTAGCTTCTGCGTAACCCTTCAGATGGAGCTCCTATGCACATTTGGTGGCTGTTTGAAGTCAATGTTGTTATAGGTGGCCGAATTGGATTCCAGAACTTCTGCGGCTTAATCTCGATGTCTTCCAGTTGTCCTGTGATGTCATGGTCACATCACTAAATGCCCATCAACGTTTTTCGACTTCACAATCACATCATCTATATAAATTTTCACCAATAAACTAATAAGATCATCAAAAATATAATTCATAGCCCTTTGGTATATAACACCAGCCTTTTGAGTCCAAAAGTCATAACCACCCACTCATATAAGTCGATTTCCCTAGGACACCTAACAAGTCTTCAGAATATCTTCTTCAGCCTTAAAATTTTGATTATATCCAACATTTTCATCCATAAAACTAATTATTTTATGTCCATAAGCTGCATCAACCAACAAATCAACAACTGGCATCGGGTACTCATCTTTAGGAGTAACTTTGATTAAGTCTCAAAAATCGACACACTCTCAACTTTCAATATTTCTTTAGCACTAGTACTATGTTAGAAACCCATTCATTATATCGATAAGGACCGATAAACTAAGCATCATAGAGCCTAGTAATTTCTGCCTTGATAGCTTCATACATCTCTGGCTTAAATCATCTTGGCGGTTGCTTAAAAGGCTAATATCCTAGTTTAATGGGTAGCCGAGGATCCACAATAGATTGGCTATGTCCTGGCATCTTATGGTTTTCCTAAGGAAAGCAATCTCTATACTCTTTTAATAATTACATTAACTCCTTTTTAACTCAAGAGGTAAATTAGCACTTACAAATGTCAGCCTAGGCCTATCGCTTGGTCCAATATCTACTTCTTCTAACTCATCAGCCGACATAAAATCTTGCCCTAACTTCCCCTCAAAATCATCCAACGTGTCCTCAGAGTAACAACTAGGTTTCTCCATCGTTGATCGGTTGTATATCACGATCAGACACTTTTAAGAATCTGCCTTCCCAAACTTTGCCAGATAAACAATCAATCCCTTTCATCTCCCAAAAAGATAAATCAATCCCTTTCAATCTCCTTGCCGTTGAACCAAAGTCTGGAGCATGGTTGATGAAACACAATAATTAGCATGATTCCAATCCCTACCAAGCAATAGGGTATAAGATCCTTTTCCATCAATCACAAAAAGTGTGTTAGGAATAGTTTTGCTGTCAACAGTCAACTCCACATTTTACACTCCTTTTTCCTAAGATGAATTCCCACCAAAGTCTTTTAAAATCATATTTGTCTAAATGAGGTCTTTTGGAGTTTTTCTAAGCTTCCGATAAATAGCATATGGCATCAAGTTTACTGCAGCTCCACCATCAACTAACATCTTTGACATCAGCTTCCCATTAACAAAAGCCTTAATATACAAAGGTCTAAGATGTTGATGCTCTGTTTCATTAGGTTTTTCAAATATAGCTTGCTCTGGTGTCAAGATTATCTTGCCATTGATTCCTCATGTCCCTCATCATTAGTCGTAGGTGCCTTATTGATCAGAGCTGCATTTACTACCTCATCGGCTTTGGCTTTAACACATCACTCTTTCCTTGTTTTCTTCTATCGATGGTCAACTTTTGCTTCCTGCATTTGCGCCCTTTACCTCAATTGCTGAACTCTTCTCTTTTGGTTCTTAGTAAAAATTTCACTTGGGCACCAGTAGGTATTCTGTGTCTTTTCCTTTTGATCAAATTCCTTATACCCAAAATAATCTTCATGAATCGGCCCCAAATGTTGATGAACTAAAACCCTTTTTGATGGCTGGTCCTGATCACTTCACACAGATTGATGAGAAAAATTCCCACAGTAGTACTCTAATCCCTTATTACTACACTCTGGGCAACCTTCAATCGATGGCAATCTCATCCCTTGATTCCAGCAAAACCGAAAAAATTTGCAATCCCAATGCTTATATCGAGACACTTCTTGTTCATTATACCTTTGTACTCTTTTTTCACTTTTTTCTGATATCTCTTAATTATATCCAATGCACTGGTCTTTGAACTCCTATAAGTTTGATGGCTTTTCCTATCGACTTCATCATCTGATCTTGCATAAACCATATTTACTAGAAAAGGATGTCCATCAATTTTCATCAGCTTGTTACCGTCATCAAACTTGATTCTACCTTGCTCTACATCCGACTTAATCTATTGCCTAAACACCTTGCATTTATTCATATGATGTGATCTTGACTTATGCCAATTACAATATTTCCTCTTCTTCAACTCCTCAACCGATTGAATAACATGATTTTGAGGCAATTGAATGTGTTTTTCCTGTAAAAGTAAGTCAAATATTCTATCGGCTTTATTAATATCTAAGTCATATTTTTATTCTTTTTGAACATAATTATCCCAAGGAAAAGCAATCGTCTTCTTATTTCTAGACCATTAGACTAAGCCAATTTCAGATCCCCATCTTGATGTGAGTCTGAGCTGTAATAAAAAACGTTATTAACTCCTTTAGAAAACTTCTCTTTCCTAGCTTCCTGAAATCGTTGCACATGAGCTGATACCTTCTATATTAAATGAGATAGGCTCTCAAAGTCATGTGAAGAAAACTTCTCCTTGATCGCTCCCAGTAATCCTTCAAAAGCTAAATCTGCTAATTGTGCATCACTCAAATTCAAACTATAGCATCCTCCGAACATCACAAAATCTCTGGATATAATCAGGAATTGATTCATCATATCATTGCCTAATTGATGTCAAATCTATGAGCTTCATTTCTTGGATGCCGGTGAAGAAATATTTGTGAAATTGTTTTTCCAGATTGGCCCAACTCCTGATAGAATTTGGTGGCAAAGACAAAAATCATGTAAAAGCTGATCCGGACAATGATAATGGAAAAAATATAATCCTCAAAGCTTGTTCAGCCGATGCTTCACCGCATTGAGCTAGAAATTGACTTATGTCGAAACTCGGTGTCGGCAATAGAATTTTTGGGGTGCAGTCAAGATCGCCAAGCACAATGGGTTAGGTGGAAAACAAGGATTTAGACAGGTTCAGGCCCTCTCGTGAGGTAATACCTTACTCCTGTTTTGGGGATTCGATCCGCCGAGTGTATATTGATCTCAAGACCTAAGGCTGAAAGCTAATAGCTTATGAAGCATCTGATATCCCTCAAGGGACGCCCCTCACCCCCCTTATATAGTCTTGGGAGGCGGGCTTACAGATCGGAAACCCTATCTTACTCTAAGTAGGTCTCCTCAATCTTACCAAACCGTGACTATAGGCCGTTGCCTTATCTCAATCGGTAACGTAACACCCAAGTCTTATTTGGTTTACATATTTGGTAGGCGCAATCTATCCCTACCTCCAGTCGGATAAACTTGCCATGTGGATAACCGATTGCCATAATCTCCACAGTAGCCCCCGAGTCCTTTTCAGTCGACGAGACAACTCAGCATCAAATCAAGACAGTATACAGCCAAACAACTTTTTGGCCGAGTGCTTTTGGCGCCGAGTGATTCCATCATCTCTGCCTGAATCTCCCGAGTGGCTCCAAAGACTGTGAAGGGCTGGAAAATATCCAAAAAAACTCTCAAAAATAAATATCTAGGTGCATCTCATGATGTACCTAATTAGGTGTAGCCCCCGACTGTATGATTAGCCAAAAACAGACCAAACATACAATCAAGAACTATAAAGAATCATACTCATATAAATGTTTAGCTCATGCTAAAGCAATCATAAAAGATCTCATCACTCGGCAAGCTCGTGCTCATCCGAGTGAGTTTGCTCAAGCCATCTCAGAGCAAATAACTCAACCAACCCTCATAGGTGGAAAGCACTCGGTAAGCTCATGCTTATCCGAGCGGATCTGCCCGAGTCATCTCGGAACAAATATTTTAATCGTCCCTCATGGGTAAACAAGTTTTTCAGTCGTCTGAAAAAATACGACCAAAATATTAAATAGCTCCTGCCATAATATTGGTCTCAATCTAAAAAGATCTTCACTAAGGTGGAAAAATAGCATTGATATAATTATTTAATCAAATGCTTAAAAATCAAACAGTCCCTATCATCAAGGCAGCTACGAAAAGCTTCGTTGTTTGTCACCTTTCAAATTGCATCGTGCTAACTTCTCATGAAGTTAAGCAAACCGTGGTGTGAAAGGATTTCCAAAGGTACAGGGCACTCAGACACGCGCATATTGCCAAGGCAAATCTGCTTAAGTTCATCCACTTAAGTCCCTAAGGACACGCGTCAGGCCACACCTTAGCTGGGTCGCCGGTCTCTCATGGGCTCGGCCCAATTGCGAGAAAACCTAGCGCAACCCTCAAATCTTTATACAAAGCCTCGAGGTCATCCCCGCCACTTCGTCTTCCAAGAGAAATTCCCCAATCGCAACACCTTGTTCATCGCTTGCGGGGAGAACCCTAAGCCCTTGCGCGTGCCTAATCCACCGATCCAGAAGCCCGCGCTTTGCTCACAGCTAGCCTCCGCATCCATCTTCTCAGACTCCCATCTCAAATCCCCATCCTTTTAGCCAGATCTGCTCCCCACACAAACCACTTTCATGGCGGATGAGAGGAAAATCCCTTTCGAGCAGTGGGCCACTTCGGATGTGAGGGAGTCCACCCTCAAGGAGATGGTGAAGCACGGAGTACTTCCTCCAAAGGAGATCGTGGGCTGGCGCCCGACAGCGGGTGAGGAGTTTCCCACCCCGAACACCGGTGAGCTTGTCGTCTTCACTTCTTTCTTTTACTGTGGCTTCAGCCTCCCCACCTCCGAGTTCTTTAGGGGGCTTCTTGATTATTATGGTCTTCGTCTCTATCATTTGAACCCCAACTCTATGCTCCACATCGCTTTCTTCATTCATGTATGTGAAGCCTTCCTCGGCATTCTCCCCCACTTCCAGCTCTTTCGTCGCATGTTTTATCTTATGTCGCATCCAAATAAGGACCAGCCCTGCGTGGTGGGGCAGGTTTCCAACTCCGCGGATCCCTCCGCAAGGAGTATTTCTCTCTCCCTTTGAAATCCTCCAACAAGGGTTGGCATGCAAGGTGGTTCTATATTTCCAATCTTGAGCCCAGCTTGCCGAACTTTGTTGGCCTTCCCCCTGTGCCCAGGCCTACTTGGAGCACTATGCCAATAGCCCAAGACTGGGATGAAGCCAACAAGTTGTTAGCGAAGATCTTGGAGATGAAGCAAAAATGTTTTCGCGGCGAGCAAATCACTCGGCATTTCATGAGGAGCCGACTGGCGCCGATTAAAGAACGATCGAAGCCAGCCTTCGAGTATGAGGGCGAGAGAGACCCCAATCGGGAAGACCGTGACTCCCTCAGCTTCGAGATCCTGAAGATCCGGATGTACAAGGTCTTCTCGACTGGAATCGCGGTCGAACGCAGCCTCATGCTGCCAGTCCTCCCCTTCAGTCTCTATCGGCCTCCTCCTCCGGTAAGCCGACTGAACTCTTTCATTGCCTTGTAATCTTGATGTCACACTTCTTAGTGTTGTAAGAAACTTTCTTGCAGGAGAATGCCTCCATCATTTCGAAGCAATACAAAATTCCTCACGACGACGTGCCGACCCGACCTACCAAGAAACCAGCCGGCGGCGTGAAGATCCAGAGTGATCTAGCCGGGAAAAGGGCGGCCCCGAGTGAAGATATTAGCAAACGGGCAAGCAAGAGGAGGCTCATCATTGATGACTCGGACGACGATGTCCCAGCTCCTCCAGCCGAAGCAACCCCTCCAAGCCGATCATCCAAGCGGCGCCTAGGATCCGCCGATCATCCAAGTTGTAACTTACAACACTTCTTAGTGTTGTAAGTTACAACTGAAGTTTGAACTCTTCGTTGAAAATTTATTCGTCTTCATTCCGATTGCTCCTGTCGTTCTCTTTGCAGGAGGCCCCAAGACATAGACCCTGCAGGGCAGAGGGAGGGGCCAACGCCAGCCGCAACATCCGAGGCATCCAAGCCCACGGAACCAAAACCCCGTAGCTCTCTCCCGAGCGAGAGCGCTTCGGGTGGAATGCCCTCACCTCCCAGCGAGAATATCCCAAGGAGGAAGCCCCCGACCGCCAGCCGAGACACCCCGACTGGAAACAAGTCGGCCGCGAAGAAGCCCCAGGCTGCAGCTCAAAAGGCCCCGACTGAATACCAGTCGGTCAAAAGTCAGAAGGAAAAGACCAGCCGGGCTGCTCCAGCTAAGGATTTGTCCACCGAAACCGGTAAGTCTTGATTTAACATTTCATCTTCAATCTTTAGTTTGACCCTTTCGTATCTTCATCTGTTCCTCCCGATCTATCACCACGTAGAAGAGATCCCGTGCTGCGCTCTCAAACACGGTTCCCCCAATCAAGATCGAGTGGCGAGATTCAGAAGGCCAGAAGCAGGGCATCATCTTAGATAAGCAAGCGGAAAGCGAGGAAAGGGATGCCCTTGTCAACAGCCTGAATGAGGCAACTCGGCTACTCAACGTAAGTCCTGATCTTTTTTCGTTGTAGCATCATTATTGCTTTTCAGTCGGCCAACTTCAGGTCTTGCGTGCAGAAAGAGTATTGCCGATCGATGGCCAAGTCTGACGCGCTCGAGAAGTTGGTCCCGCATCCAAACTCCCTGGAGAACGTCCAGCAAAAGTTGAAGACCACTCGAGAAGAGGCCGCGTCGAGGGAGGCAGCCCTGAGGAGGGAAATAGCCAAACACCGGGAAGAAAACCTCGACCTCCGGGGTTCAGTCGGGAGTAAGCTTAACCCTCTCAGTCTCTTTATGGTTTCTGTGTTGATTCTGGTTGTTGATAACCTTTCTTGTTTGTAGAAAATTCATCGGAGGTCCACTCGCTCCAGGTCCAGCTGGAGGCACTCAGCCTCGGCAAGACCGAGCTGGAGGCCGAGTTTGAAGGTGAGCTCCTTCAAAATAATGTTCGTTGAACTGCTTTGTCTCCAAGTGCTTTGCGTGATAATGTTCCTTTGGCAGCTTACAAGGTCAAGACCCGAGCTCAGTACGACGTTCTGCTTGAGAGGGTCAAACAAGCCGGAAAGGTAAGAGAAGATGTTGCAAACGCAGCAACGCCGATCCTGTTGTCTTTGTTTCATCAGGGAGTCGGGGCTAGCTCACTGGATCCAGTCGAGATCTTCGATAAGCTGCGGAGGTCCCCCGACCAATACTTGGCAAACATCACTGAGGGTGCTACCATGGGGGCTGGCCTTTCTCTTGCACAGACCAAGTCCCTCTATCCCCGGGTAGATATCAATTCAGTCGGGGAAGGCTTCGCTGACGGCACCTCGGATGAGCAAGCCCTGGACATGATCAGTGATGCGCAGGAGTCGGCTAAGAAAATTGCTGTTGATGCAGTAAACAATTTCCGGCCTTAATTGTCTTGTAAAGATTGTATGATTGTGATGTTCTGGTGTAGACTTGTGAATATTCAGTTTATTTATGTTAATGCCCTGATCCGAGTTTTTATGTAAAATTTCTTAAGTAATTTTCATCCGACTATCACCGAGCCTAAGCTCGATTAGGTCATCAGAAAATTCTCAATCCTTAAACACTGAACTCTAATCGAGGAATATTAAACAATGATAAGCCAAATACGCACAGGTTGTCGAAAAAACCATGCTTTATTGACATATGTACAGCCCCCGAGTGCTAACTCAAGAAGTCATCTTGCTTGAGGTTGGCAGTCAAAAAGAAACATGAAACTTAAGTCAATTTAAGCATAGAATCGTCGAAGATGCTCGATGTTCCAGGAGTTCTTCACCATAGATCCATCTTCACGCTTTAATCGGTATGTGCCTGGCCGAGTCACCTCAGCAATTATATACGGTCCTTCCCATAAGGGGGATAACTTGTGACGGTCCTTGGTGGTTTGAATCTTGCGTAGAACCAGATCGCCAGTGACAAAAGCTCGTGCTCGAACGTTGCGACTGTGATATCATCTGAGCCCTTGAAGATATTTTGCCGACTAGATGAGGGCTGCCTCACGGGTCTCTTCCAATCGGGTGAGGTCATCCACTCGGTCTGGGTCGTAGCGTTCATCGTTGAAGCTACAGACTCGAAGGGATTCATACTCCATCTCGTTTGGCAACATGGCTTCCGCACCATAAACCAAAAAGAGAGGAGTTTGGCCAGTAGCCCGACTGGGCATGGTCCGCAGGGACCACAGAACCGAGGGGAGCTCTTGAACCCACTTGTCGGCATAAGGATTTAAGCGGTCAAACACGCGGGCCTTAATGCCTTGAAGGACCATGCCATTGGCACACTCAACTTGACCATTGCTTTTGGGGTGTGCAACCGACGCATAGCAGATTTTGATCTCGAAGTCTTCGCAGAATTCTTTGAAGATGCCTTCAGTGAATTGAGTCCCATTGTCGGTTATGATTCTGTTTGGGACGCCGAAACGGTGCACGATGTTGAGGATGAAGTCCCGCGCCTTGTCAGCAGTAATTGTGGCGACTAGCTTAGCTTCGATCCACTTGGAGAACTTGTCGATTGCGACGAATAGGTGCGTGAATCCTCCTGGAGCCTTCTTGAAAGGGCCGACCATGTCTAAGCCCCATACCGCGAAAGGCCATGATAATGGAATTGTTTGTAGCTCTTGGGCTGGGACATGGCTCTGTCGGGCGAAGAATTGGCAACCTTCACAGGTTCGTACCACTTTGTCCACGTCAGAGACCGCGGTGAGCCAAAAAAAACCTTGTCTGTAGGCTTTGCCCACCAAGGTGCGTGCTGCCGCGTGGCTTCCGCTGCCCGAGTGGATGTCTTGGAGTAGCTGTCGTCCTTCTTCGGGTGCGATGCATCTCATCAGGACTCCGGAAGGACTTCTCTTGTACAGATCGGAATCAACCATGACGTAAGCTTGGCAACGACGTCGGACACGTTCTGCCTCATCCCGGTCTTCCGGCAGCTCTTGCTGTGTTAGAAATTTGATGAGCGGTGTCCTCCAGTCGGCGTCGACCATGGCGACTTCGGTTGCAGCTTGCTCGTTGGGAGTTGGTTTTGCCACGACGGTTGGCTCATGGAGGTGCTCGACAAAAATGTCTGTTGGGGCGGCTTCACGTTTGGACCCGAACTGCGCCAACTCGTCAGCTCCTTCGTTGTTGTGTCTTAGGACGTGTGATAGCTCGAGTCCGTCAAACTTGTCTTCAAGTTTGCGAACCTCCTGTCGGTAGGCCTCCATGGTGTCGTTTAGACAGGACCAGTCTTTCATTACTTGGTTGACGACCAGCTGGGAATCCCCTTTCACGACGAGCCGACGTAACCCGAGTGAAACTGCGAGCCGCAATCCATGTAGCAGGGCTTCATACTCGGCGACGTTATGTGAGGCGGAGAAGTGGAGGTGGAGGACGTATCTTAGCCTTTCCCCAGTCGGGGGGATCAGCACATCTCCTGCTCCCAAGCCGGTGATCCTCTTGGATCCGTCGAAGTGCATGGTCCAATACTGAAGGTCTTCCCGAGGTATATCTTCTTGCTGTTCGGTCCACTCGGCCAAGAAGTCCGCCAGGGCTTGTGACTTTACAGATGTCCTCGCCTTAAAAGTTAAGTCTAGCGGCATCAGCTCCAGGGCCCACTTCGCGATGTGCCCAGTCGCCTCTCGGTTGTGGGTGACATCACCGAGTGGAAAGGAAGTGACGACGGTGACCGAGTGACCTTGAAAATAGTACGCCAATTTCCTCGCGGTTATCAGAACACCATATAACAATTTTTGTACCCGAGGGTAGCGAATTTTGGCTCCTGACAGCACTTCGCTAACGAAGTAGATCGATCTCTGGATCTTCTGGACCCGCCCTTTTTCTTCGCGCTCGACCATGAGGACCGTACTAACCACTTGGTGAGTGGCTGAAACGTACAGTAGCAGGGGCTCCTGGGGCTGAGGTGAGGCAAGGACGGGCGGTGTCGTGAGGAATTCTTTAAAATCTTCAAAGGCTTTGTGGGCTTTCGTGGTCCATTGGAAGTCGTCCGTTTTCTTTAGCAAGCTGAAGAAGGGCATGCCTCGTTCGCCGAGTCGAGAGATGAATCGGCTTAGCCCGCCATGCAGCCAGTGAGCTTCTGGACATCCTTCTGGTTACTCGGGGGCTTCATGTTCAAGATAGCGTTGATCTTTTCTGGATTGGCTTCAATGCCGCGATGTGACACCATGAAGCCGAGCAGTTTGCCTGATGGGACGCCGAAAGTGCACTTCTCCGGGTTTAACTTCATTCTGAAGGCCCGAATGTTTGCGAAGGTTTCTTCTAGGTCAGCGATCAGGTCTTCTTTCTGCTTGGTCTTGATGACGACATCGTCGACATAAGCTTCCACGTTCTTCCCAATCTGCGTCTGAAAACACCTCTGGATCATGCGTTGGTATGTGGCCCCGGCGTTCTTCAGGCCAAAGGGCATGGTGATGTAGCAGTAGGCCCCAAACGGCGTGATGAACGATGTCTTCAGGCAGTCGGATTCCTTCAAGCTGATTTGGTGATAGCCTGAGTAACAGTCCAAAAAGCTCAAGAGTTGGCAATCGGCTGTTGAATCTACGACTTGGTCGATGCGAGGCAGCCCGAATGGATCTTTGGGGCAGGCTTTGTTGAGGTTGATGTAGTCAACGCACATGCGCCATTGCCCCGTCTTTTTTCAGACCAGAACTGGGTTGGCTAACCAGTCGGGATGTAGAACTTCTTTGATAAAACCGGCGGCCAAGAGCTTTGTGAGCTCTTCCTTGATGGCATCTTTTCGATCCTGCGTGAATCTACGTAATCGTTGTTTGATCGGCTTTGCATCATCTTTGACGTGTAAAGAGTGCTCGATCACCTCCCTAGGGATTCAAGGCATATCAGATGGTTTCCAAGCAAAAACATCTTTATTATTTTGGAGGAAGGTGACGAGCGCGCTTTCCTATTTAGGATCTAGTTCTGCGTCGATTATAGCAGTTTTCGAGGGATCCGATGGATCAAGGGAGATTTTCTTGGTCTTGGCGTCGCCGGTTCCTGATTTGGCTATCTTCTTCGCGGGGATTTCACCCTCCGCCGAAGTCGATGCGGCCAATCGGATTTCTTGCTGGCCACGTGATCTCTCGCGAGATTGGGCCATGTCGCAGCTCTCCTTGTCGCAGGTGAAGGCTTGCTTCACGTCACTGCGAAGAGTGATGACGCCGTTGGGACCCGACATCTTCATGCAGAGGTAGGTGTAATGAGGTATCGCCATGAATTTGGCGAGTGCTGGCCTTCTGATGATGGCATGGTAGGCCGTTTCGATGTCGGCCACCTCGAAAGTAACGTTCTCCGTCCAAAAATTCTCTCGAACTCCGAAGGTGACCGGAAGGGCAATGTGCCCGAGTGGTGTAGATGACAGCCCCGGAATAACTCCATGGAAGGGGGCTGAGCTTGCCTTCAGTTTGGCCCTCGGGATCTGCATCTCGTCCAAGGTCTTGGCGAAGAGAATGTTGAGGGCGCTGCCCCCATCGATGAGGACGCGCTTGAGCTTGATGTTGCGGACCACCGGGTCCAAGACGAGTGGATAGCGCCCCGGGTGAACCTCTTGGTCGGGATGATCCGAGCGGTCGAAAGTGATGGCTACCTCCGACCATCGTAGGTACTGTGGGACCTCGGGTTGTGCCGCGTTGACCTCTCGGTCAGTTAGCTTCTGTTTCCTCTTGGATTCATAAGCTAGCGGCCCCCCGAAGATGTGATTCAGCTCGCCCACGGGGTCTTGAAAGGGTTCGGCATTCTCAGCCATGTTGTTCTTCTTGGCGCCCGATTGGCCGGCTTCTTCAGTCGGCTTCTTGTTGAGTTGTGCCGCATATTGCTCGGCGAACTGTTTATAAATAAAATAGTCCTTAGCCGCGTGCTTGTGATTGGGGTGATGCGTGCACTGAGCGTTCATGATGGCGTCATAGGCCGCGACTCGGGGCCGACGTTGGGAGTTGGACGTTGCGGCGACTAGATCTTCGGGTCTGCGTTTGCGGTCCTTCTGGCCCTGGTTGTTGCTGCCGTTATCCTTCTTAGGATTCCGGCTTCCTCCCGTCTGCTTGTCGTCCCTTCTTTCGGGCCGGTCTTGGCGCGCCGCTTTGATGGCATCGTTGGATTTGGCGTAGGAATTTGCCGTCTCAAACATCTGCTTCACTGTCTTCGGTGGCTTGCGCCCAAACTTCCTGATCAACAGCTCATCACGGACTCCCTTCTGGAAGGCGGCGATGATGATGTCGTTGGTGATGTTGGGGATTTTGTTGCGCTTTTCAGAGAAGCGCCGGATGTAGTCCTTCAGAGGTTCGTCTGGCTTCTGGATGACGTTGTACAAGTCAAAGTGGGTCCCAGGCCTCTCGAAGGTGCCCTGGAAGTTGGTGATGAAGTGATCCCTTAGGTCACTCCACGAGCCGATTGAGCCTCTTGGCAGGCTCGTGAGCCAGTTCCTGGTGAGTTGGCGAGGGCCATAGGCAGGTAATTGGCCATGGCCTTGTTGTCGCCTCCTGCTGCCCGGATGGCGAGAGTGTACACGGTCAACCATGACTCGGGGTCGGTCTTGCCATCCTACTTCTCGATTCCAGTTGGCTTGAACCCATTCGGCCAATGCACTCGACGAAGCTCCCGAGTGAAAGCTGGTACTCCGTCGTCATTACTGTCGGGTGATCCCCTTCGATCTTCCCGGTGCATTGATCCCGTTCTTGGTAGCGACGATCGAGGACTTCCGCAGATCACTCGGCGGGGTCCTCGGTTGGCAGCGGTAGCGGAGTGTTGTTGCGGCGGACATGGTGGTGGACGGGTGGACGTCCATGTTGCTTCTCGCGGGAGTCGGCCGTTTGCTTCTGATGCTTGTGCGTGGAATCATGGCGTGGGCCTCTTGGCCTGGTTGTCGACCGGTCTGGCTCGGGCCTCTTGTAATCCCTTGACCTTAGCAGCGAGAGTCGGCTTCTGTCGGGCGTTTCAGCTACGGACTCAGTCGGCCTTCGTGCTGAGGTGGAGGGATGACCGTTGGCCATAGCCGCAACGATGGTCTTGATCTTGTCTAGGATCGGGGTTACGTGGGGGGAGCCGTCTCAATAACGGTGTCCAGGAGAGTGAGGGCAGCGACGGCGTTCTACTGTGGCGTCTGGAAGATATTGGTGTTGCGGACCCGCGTTTGAAGTATAGCCTCTTGAGCGGATCGTCCGGCTGCCCTTAGATCCTGCTTTCTTCTGTCGGCTTCCTCTTTGCGTTTCTTCTCCTCTTCGGCCAGTTTGCGCTCTTGCTCAATTCTGGCTCGTTCTTCTTCCGCAAGCCTGTGAGCCATGGCTGAGTCGGTCTCGGCCACCTCAACCATGAGGACGTCAAAGCACTTTGGCTCGTAGTCCTCGTTGCAGTCGGAGTCGTCAGCTTCGTCCGAGGGGATGCCATAAAGGTCATCAAAGCCTTAAGAGCTGAGATACTCGTTGAGCTCTGAGGATGAGCACGAGCCGAATGGCTGGAGGATGACCGCGAACTCCCTCGAGCCTGGGTTGCTCGGATCTGGATCGTTCCAGTCCGAGTCATAGGTTGAGGATGTGGACTCCTCCGAGTGGGTTGACCTCGACTCGAGGGAGAGAAGCTTGCCGTAGATCTCAGCGGCGTTTGGTAATCCAAACGGTGCCGAGAGGTCTTCCTCCGAGTAGATTGTCTCTGTTGGGGAGATGAGAAGGTCGCTGCAAATCTCAGCGGTGTTCGGTAGTCCGAACGGCGCCGAGTGAGTTCTTCCCTCAGAGTGGATGGACTGCACCTTGGAATCCAGGATTTCGTCGTAGATCTTGGCGTTGTTCGGGACCCCGAAAGGCGCCGAGTGGGTTTCTCCTCCCGACTGGTTTGAATCCGAGTTGAAGGAGGAAAACTTGTAGAAGTCGTTGGCGTCGAAGTTGCCGAATCCTGAAGAAGATCCCATCACGCTTGTCGGTGAGATTGTCAAAGAAGTCTTGACGCGTGGCCCCCTACCTGGCGCGCCAACTGTCGAAACTCGGTTTCGGCAATAGAATTTTGGGGGTGCAGTCAAGATCGCCAAGCATAATGGGTTAGGTGGAAAACAAGGATTTAGACAGGTTCAGGCCCTCTCGTGAGGTAATACCTTACTCCTGTTTTGGGGATTCGATCTGCCGAGTGTATATTGATCTCAAGATCTAAGGCTGAAAGCTAATAGCTTATGAAGCATCTGATATCCCTCAAGGGACGCCCCTCACCCCCCTTATATAGTCTTGGGAGGCGGGCTTACAGATCGGAAACCCTATCTTACTCTAAGTAGGTCTCCTCAATCTTACCAAACCGTGACTATAGGCCGTTGCCTTTTCTCAATCAGCAACGTAACACCCAAGTCATATTTGGTTTACATATTTGGTAGACGCAATCTATCCCTACCTCCAGTCGGATAAACTTGCCATGTGGATACCCGATTGCCATAATCTCCACAACTTATATGTTCAACTATTGAAATATTATCCATCCCTTTATCCATCCCTAAGAACTTTGAAAAATCCAAAACCCTGTATCGATAAGGTAATGGAACCCTATTGAAATTTTTTGGATATGGCCGCCGATATATGATAGTCTGATCTTTTGGTTTTTGGCCAATCGATTCCCTCATAGTCTCAGCAATTATATCAGCCCATTCCTCGTTCTTATTGTCCATGTACTGATGTTGCAAAGGTCGTTGAATATTGGTTTCTTTGAGGTCGATACTGTACCTAACCCTACTGATACCAATAAGCTCCATCTGGTTTATACTAACTAGGCTCTTCCTGCCGATATTGGTGAGGTGATGCCTATCGGCATTAATGAGGTGGTTCTGACTGATACTAATGAGGTATTTCAGGCTGATAATGCTGATGCTGCCCCCCATACTATTGATGTTGTGCTTGCCCTCCATAGTAAGCAACCTTATAATATCCGGCTGACACCTCTTGAACTTGAATTTTGTTAGGAGATATTGAGCTTGGATCCGCATCCTTAGCTATACCATAAGTTGGGCCTTGAAATTATGTTTTTATCAATTTGAGATTAGGAGGTATATTTCCAGGAAAGTATATAGGCGCCTTATAGTGTTCACGAGCTATAGATCTATCAACCGTCTTTTTAATCAAATTTTGTAATGTATTTACTAATACTCTAGATTGATTGATCAAAGCATGATGAACTACCTCATTCACAATTTCCTGGAAAATGGTATTTTGAGGAGCTAAAATTTGTGGATGGCTTCACCTACCAACATCAGCTTGGGGAATTGTGTTTTCTGAATTGGCCCCTGTCGAGTCATGCTGAAAGATTCCACACACAGCTTTTGGTAATCCTACATTGTTTATTCTAGTTGTGCTTTCTGTTCATCTGTCAAATTCTCTATCGTGACTGGGATTATGTCCTCTTGTTTATGGTTTATCATGATGAAAAAATGTTCCACCAAGCATGCCAAAAGCGTGTTGACAAGAAATTCGTCATGATCACATGAAGGACTGAGAGATCTACTTAACTCTAGTGCAAATCCTATCAAATCAGGTTCAAGATGTGCCAGTTAGTTCGATCCTGCAACTAACAAGATAGACAAAAAGAGGTTACATTAAGATGGCCAATCATCCACAGGGCCGATATAGTATCGTGTGCCCATTCGATGTCGATAGATTCCATCTCAAAGACTATAACCAATGGAACTTAGATATGACGATTTTACCATAACATTAGCCAAAATTTAGATATAATATAATTGTAAGTTTTCTAAATTTATTACAATTAATCTTGATAGATCGGACTAAACAAGGACCGTATAAGATGGAAAGTAATAAAGTAGAATTCAGACAATTATATAATTTTTTGGACTTAGGCCGATGCATCAAGACAATTAGATTATTGACGTTGTTGCTCATCTAGCTATCAATGCACAAATTTTTTGATCATGTTGCAATTTATCAATAGCACGGTGTTGACGTGCTTTCTTCTAGAGAGACAAGTGGTTCGTCGGTTGGTAAGAGGGTTGTGCTACCTCAATCTTTTCCTGGAGGCGATCATGACATGCAGCGAAGGTTTCTTAACACGATGGCTCTTGTCCAGCATTTTGGTAGGTCAAATTACTTCATAACAATGTCCTGCAACCCATACTAGGATGAGATAACAGAAAATCTTGAACCTGGACAGTTACCTTAGGACCGACGAACCTTATCGCAGAGTATTCTGGGTTAAGCTGTGATACAAGTTGGATCTATTTGTCAAGAAAAAAATATTTTGGGGAGGTTCAAGCGTATGCACACGTCACTGAGTTTTACAAGAGGGGACTACCACATGAACACACCGTGTTGATTATGAAGTCAAGTAGTAAATTGACAAATCCAGATGATTTTGATAAAGTGATATGTGCGGAGATACCGGACAAGGCCAAGTACCTTGTGTTGCACCGCCTGGTCATCAAACATATGTTGCACGGACCATGCGGCGAACTGGATAAGAATTGTGCTTGTATGGTAGATGAAGAGTGTCGCTTCAACTATCCTCGATAGTTCAACCAGGCAACACAACAAGGGAAGGACTCATACCCTTTGTACAGGAGAAGAGATGACGGATGGTGTGTCAAGATTAGAGGAGCGGAGTTAGACAACAGGTGTGTGGTCCCATACAATCTAGGATTGCTTATGTGGTATAACTGTCACATCAATGTTGAAGCTTGTTCAAGCATTAAATCTGTGAAGTACCTATATAAGTATGTATATAAAGGCCATGACTTTGCATCTTCCTCAGTTGATCCATTTTGGGAAGTAAATGAGATATGATAGTAGTGGGATGCTAGATACGTATCACCATCAGAGGCTATATATAGGATTATTGGTTTCCCACTGTTCTGTATCTATCTATCTATCTGTTTTGCAGCTCCAAATTCATGTTCTTAACATGCAGTATGTCACGTATGATGATAATGGTAATCTTGAGGATGTTTTCAATCATGCATCTTCTTCTATGACTACTCTTACCGAGTATTTCAAAATGACTTGCATAAACCCGGATGCAAGGAAATTTCTATACAAGGAATTCCTTGAACACTATCGCTGGATAACAGGACAAAATATATTGCAGAATAGAAAAACAAAAAGAGGCCAGGTTCGATGGGTTGTGTACGCTCACCCTGCAGAAAGGGAGAGATATTACTCAGAGTGCTTCTCAGCCATGTGCGAGGTGCAACCTCATTTGAAGATTTGAGAACAGTGTCTGGCACCACATACTCTACTTTTAGATAAGCATGCGAAAAGAGCGGTCTTGTGGAAACAGACAAGTCACATGACGACTGCTTGAATGAGGCATCGAGTTTCCAAAAGCCATATGCTCTTTCTCGGTTGTTTGCAACCATACTTGTATTTTGTGAAGTCGCCAATATTCGTGCACTATGGCCCAATCGCAAGGATTCAATGTTAGAAGATTACCACCAGGAGAACATCAACCCGACATTAGTAGAGCAGATGATGCTAAAGGACATATGGTATTTGCTTCATTCCATGGGAAAAGATATCACGGATATGGTCTTCCCGAGGTCAAAGATGATATAGGTGAATGTTGCAACGATGTAATGACAAAGGTTACTAAGGAACTTAGTGTGCTAGTGGAACAAGACCATTTAGATATATACATGTCCCTTAATGATGAGTAGTGTGCAAGATTTGATGAGATCATAAATCATGTAATTAATAAGAAGAGCTAGGTATTCTTCGTTGATGGTCCACGTGGCATGGGGAAGACTTTTCTGTACAAGGCTCTGCTTGCTACAGTGTGATCCGAGGGATTAATAGCCATTGCAATTGTTACGTCTGGTATTGCAGTGTCAATATTGATCCTTAATTATTGGGGATGAAGTTGTAATGACAAAGTGTCAAGCAGTTGAAACACTTCATAGGTCTCTTCAAGACATTATGGATTGTTCGTTGCCATTCGAAGGAAAGGTTATTGTATTTGGTACTGACTTCAGACACGTTCTTCTAGTGGTCATGTGTGGGACAAGGGCATAGATAACTGATGCTACATTGCAACGATCATATTTATGGGATAATATAAGCAAGATATTCCTGTCGCGTAACTTGAGGGTTCAATCTGACCCATGGTTTTTAGATTATCTCCTTAGGATTGGAAACTAGATTGAGAATAAAATAAAAGATGATTACATTCATTTGCCTAACAAGATTGTCATTGGTTATGTAGACACCAAAGATTCGGCGAGCCAATTAATTAATCATGTATTTCCATCGCTTCATGATGAAAGGAATGCAAGCTCTGCATCATATATGAGCACACAAACCATTCTATCCATGAAAAATGATTATGTGAATAAGTTGAATGCAAACATGATTGACAGATTTCTAGGACAGGACAAGGTTTATCAAAGATTTGACTCTGTCAACGATGATCCCCATAATAGCTACCTTCTAGACTTTTTAACTCAATCACTTCAAGTGGTCTCCCACCACATGAGCTTAAAGTAAAAATCAACTATCCTGTGATTCTCCTTTGCAATCTTGATACTAATAATGGGTTGTGCAATGAAACTAGACTGATGGACAGAGCGTTCCAAGATAATGCTATTGATGCTGAAATTGTTGGTGGACAACATGTTGGAAAAAGAGTGTTCATTCCAAAGATCCCTTTGTCTCCCTCTGAAGGTATTTCTCTTATGCCTAAGTTTTGCAATGACCATTAATAAATCATAGGGACAAACAATCACTACTGGGGAGATGATCTTTGGTCCACTTGCCAAAATCCATAATAGTCCCGGTTGCAATAGGAATCGAGACTAGAAAATGTTTTCAGTCCCGGTTAAAAAAGACAACGGCTCTCTAAGATCTTTAGTCCCGGTTAGATTCCTGTCAGAGGTTGTCAGGGCGTCGGGGATCTTTAGACTTGGTTGGTGTCACCAAGCGGGACTAAAGATCAAAAAGTGCCGGCTGGTAACACCAATCGAGACTAAAGATGGAGTTGCTTTTATAATTCTTCTTCATCCTCCAGCCCAAGTCAGGTGCAGTGTCTTCAAACTTTTTCTCTAGCTAGAGGGGAGGTGCTGCCAATTTTTGTGTGAATTTCTTTTGTGATAATACACAAATCTTTGCTATCTACATGGTTAGCAACTTCATCCTCTTATGATCTATGCTTAGCATTTTCCTTTTTGTGGTTGATTTCTATACATTTTTATCTCTAGATAGGTTATGGAAAAATGAAGAGAAAAAAATTGTTTGAAAAAATTATTTTACTAAGCACATTACATTTTCTTGAGAAAAATTTTTGAAAAATGAAGATGGAGAAAAGTATGCTTAGCACATTACATCTGTAGGTATATTTTACGTACAATTTTATCTCTAAAAATGTTTATGAAAAATGATGAGAGAGAAACTTTTGGACAAAAACTGTTATAAAATAGATGACAAAGGAAAAAATATAGAAAATTTGATAGTAGATTAGAAAAATAAGGTAATTTAAAGATCATTAAAATAGTTAGAAATATGTACCCTACGTATGTTGGATTATTATATAATTATTATCTGATTATATATATTTAATTATTGTAATATTATTTAAATTATTTTACTTTTGTGGATTTTTCTTACGATTTTTGTACATTCCGTATAGATGGATCGGCAATGGATGTATACCACGGACTAACGGTCGACAGAGTTTATTTAAGACGTGCATTATTTTTTGAGTGTGGCCGATGCCAACAGGCATAAGGGATTTATACGTTGTCCATGCAAAAAGTACAAAAATGAGAAGGAGTATTCTACATCAAGAATTATTCATGCCCACTCGTTTTAGTCGGGATTCATGCCTCACTACAATTGCTGGACATCGCACAGAGAGGTGGGGGTTGCAATGGAATAAGATGAAGAATACGACGACAACATTTCGGATGTGGACAATACGGTGGGTTTGAAGAGAATACAGCAGGCGAGGCGGGCGGGGATGCTGAAGAAAACGACGATGCCGATGACCTTGGTCAGATGTTGCATGACGTACAGGAGGACTGCGAAGGTGAAAATGAGGTGCAAAAATTGGAGCGTATGTTGGCGGACCACAAAACGTCCTTGTACCCAGGTTGTGAACAGGGGCACAAAAAGTTGGGTACCACGCTGAAATTCTTGCAATGGAAGGCCAAAAATAGTATCAGTGACAAGGCATTTGGTGAGTTACTAAAACTCGGGAATGTTAGTGATATGCTCTAGAGGCAACATGGAGATGTTGGATATCATGGTCAATGTTTATGTATAAATGAATAAAGTGTTATTCAGTTCCATGAAATAGATATCTTGTATTGATCAATAAGTACGTCACTTATGTATGAGACTCTATATGTATGAATCTATTTCTAAATGATCCCTGATCACATGTTATATTATTGGAACAAATATGACTCTAAGATCGGCATGTTTATTGATTGATGATCATGTCTCATACATCATGGGTATGGAGATACCAAATCAATAAACATGGACACGTGTTAGAGAACACATTATTGGATAGACCCACCATGAGACACTACAGGAATTAATGTGCCATTAGTTGGTCTTAGGTAGTGTTGGTACAAAGTCCTTAGACCTGAGATCATCATGGATTCCAACATGTGTAGTAGCCTACTTTGGGACTACCAAACGCTATTCGGTAACTGGATAGTTATAAAAGTAGTCTTCGGGTTTGCTATGAAACATGGAGTGGGATGTGAGTGATCAAGATGGAATTTGCCCCTCCTTTGGAGAGATATCTCTGGGCCCCTCAAGGTAATGGATTATGGAAATGCATGGCCATGCTAAGTTGATTGAGGAGTCAATCAACAGACAAATAATCCAATACGGTTCGAGTGAATGGTTAAGCTATTGAAGGGATGGCACACATCTTGCCTATAGCTTAATTGGTATCGTGAGGCAAAGGGATTTGTGTACATATTACAGGCTCAGAGCCGATATCATATTCTTGTATGCTACGGTGTCAATTTGTGCTGCTCGGCGCCGCTATTGACAGGTCGGCTGAGTTGGACTCGAGCCGACAATTGGCTAAGTTAAACTATAGCCGAAACCAAGTATACCTGAACCTACAGGGTTGCACGCTTAAGGGGATAAGAACAGGCATTCGAGTTGGACTCGGATACGGCTCGATCGGATAGGGATCCGATCGGATAGAGTCCTATGGGCTTACGAAGTCTGGCCGGCCAACTCTATGAGATTCGGATAGGATCCGATTGAAAATAGAGTCCCGATGGGCCTCTAGGCCCAACCGGCCAACTCTATATAAAGGGGGTGAGGGGTGGAGAGCTGGAGCATCGAATTGAACCGAATCAATTTGATTTGGCGCAACAGAAGTCGGCGAGATCAATCTCCACGGAAACCCTCCCCACTTTCGAGCCAAAACCCTACCCTTGCATCTTGTGCTAGCACACGGGTGTTTGGCGTTCTGTCCCCGGACGTGTGGATACCGGTAGAGGCGCTGCTACGTTGCGGGGCTGTTGATCTGCTACGACTCGGCTGCAATCGGAGCGAGGCGATTGTGGCAGATCGGCGATGATAACGTGGTCGAACGACTCGGATCGGCTGCGACATCGGCGAATCAGCTAATTAGTGAATCGGCTGTCCCCAGGAATCGGCTGTCAGCTTGCGGGAATTGGCTGTCATCGGCCAGCATAGTTCAAGATCGGATAGTCCTGATTGGCTATTTCCACTGCATACTCTAATCGGTAACGATCTATCGGCCCTTACATGCAAGAGTTCCTGGTTTGCACGGTAGAAAAGTTTTTGTTTTCGGCTAGCATAGCCTCCACGTAACCCTTCAGGGAAGAACATTCCTCCAGAGGGAAACGAATTGTTGGAATCAATGTACAAGGCTAAGAAGTTAGTTTGCCCTCTAGGACTGAATGTACAGAGGATACACACATGTCCTAATGATTGTATCCTCTATCGCGGTGAGGAGTACGAGAACCTAGAAGCATGTTCGGTTTGTAAAGCACTTCGATACAAGATCAGACGAGATGATCCAGGCGAAGTTGACGGACGGCCTTCGAAGGAAAGAGTTCTTGCTAAGGTGATGTGGTATTTTCCTATAATACCACGGCTGAAGCGTCTGTTCAGGAACAAAGAGCATGCAAGGATGATGTGCTAGCACGTGGAAGAACGCCAACAAGACGACATGTTGAGACATCCCGCCGATGGATCACAGTGGCAAAACATCGATGGAACATTTAAAGACTTCGGCGAGGATGCAAGAAACATAAGGTTCGGCTTAAGTACGGACGACATGAATCCTTTTGGAGAGATGAGCAGCGGGCACAGCACTTGGCCTATAATGATGTGTATGTACAACCTCCCGCCTTAGCTATGCATGAAATGGAAGTACATTCAGATGCCGGTTATTATTCAAGGCCCAAAGCAACCTGGTAACGACATTGATGTGTACCTTGGACTGCTGATCAAAGATCTAAAACTGCTATGGAAGAAAGAAGGTGTCTCCATGTGGGATGAGGATAAACATGAGTAGTCCCGGTTATTTCAACCGGGACTAAAGATGCCAATCTTTAGTCCCGCTTTCATTGTCCCGGTTTGATACCCGAGACAAAAGGGGGTTACAAACTGGGACAAATGTGGGTTTCCCCAGCAGTGAATCCCAAATGTTGGGATCTATCTTCTAGAGCCTGTGTTTTCACATGGTCAGCTTTATGTCACATTGTCAAGGGATGTGTCAAGGCAAACAATAAGGATGTTGGCCAAGACTAAGAAAGAAATAGACCCCACAGGAAAAAGCTTTAGGAATATCGTATATACAAACATACTGGACTGGTGGACAAAGGTATGTATTTAGTCTAATATTCAAGTTTGCATGTAAAAAAGTAATAATATTGGTGATCTAGAAGATAATTATAAACTGATATCACTGTCCTTTTGTTTTGTACAGCATGCCACAACCGATCAATGTGATATAGTGTGATCGAACCCAATATATGTACTAGCTCATCTATAGCATGGTGTGCGTCGGTTTACATGAAGCTAATGCCAATACCATATGTTCCCATCTACCATTATGATATCTACTCTTGCCATCTTGCCGGGAAATTTCAGTAGTCATATCATGTAAGTATTGAAATAGCACTATAACGAGATGGTCAACATCAAATTAGTTGTCTTGTTATGCATGGAAAAAATTTACATATGTTGAATTAATGGAATAACTCTGCTATTTTGTTGAAAGTGGACTTGTATATAATTCATGATAGTGATGAATTATTATTTTCATATAATATTTGTCGACAGGTAGGTCGGCAGTCCTCCGAGGGGGGTGCCCAAGGAGGTGAGTGTGTGGTCGGGAATGCGCCTCCTCTCACGACTTGTTGATCGACTTGAATCGCTAGGATGAGCCAGAGATCAGTTGACACGGGATTTATACTGGTTCAGCCCTCCCGAAGGATAATAGGCCTACGTCCAGTGTGTGGTGTTATTTGATGGGGTGGACGATGAACAAGGTTTACAAGTGCTAGCTCTTGCGGCTTAGAGGGAGCTGGCCAAGAACTAGCCAAGAACTAAGAAAGAAAGAGTTTGAGTGCTTGGATCGCCCCCTCAGCCCATGCTGCCCTCCCTTTTATAGCTCAAGGAGGTAGTTACAAGGGACTTGGGGGCCAAGAAAGCTAAGACTAAAGATCTAAAACGGTGAGTACAAATAACATCTAAAAAAGGTACATGGAGATGTCCTCTGTGCCCTGCACGCCGTGGGTGTCTTGTGCCTTATCTTGCCTTGGGGCCTCTCCTCTGCAGATTCCACCTATACTGTGTTGTCGGGTGACATCATTCCTTGCCGGGTTGTCCCCTCCTCGTCTCCTTGCAAGCCAAGTTTCATCCCGAGGAGGCCGGAAGTGGGGTCGACGAGTCGAGGTTGAGAAAGAAGTGTCGAGGTCAGACTGGGGGAGGTCGGGGCGGCCGACCCCTAGGGGAGGTCGGGCTCCCGACCTCATCCAAAACACTTCGCAGTTTGACTCTAGCTTGACTTCAACTCTAGTGTGAGTGCTACCCCGAGGTGACACCCCCCATAGCAGCCCCTGAGCCTAAGAAGGAATCAGACATCCGTCCTTAGGGTCTAAGGTCTTCTCTGTCGTCTTTCGAGGGTTCCCAAAGGCGTCATAGCAGGGCTTCAGCAGGTTCCTAGAATCTTGTAGTTCGAGCTTCAGCAGGTGCACCTCCCAGATGCACCTGCCAGGTGTAGCCCCCGAGCCTAGGGTCGGATGGTACATCAAAGCCTAGGGTTCAGTTTGTGAGATTGCTTTTGTCTCTTTTGTTTTTCCTTTCCAACTCGATTGTACCTTGGGGTTCTATTACGTTTGTTGTGTTCAATGAGTCTAATGCTCGGAAGCTCATGCTAATCCAACTTCGACCGGGGGATGGCCTGAAAGTCATCGTCCGAGTCGGCTAAGCCACGGCCCGGAGGCCACTGATGGTTGGCGAGGGGATCGGGACTACCTCCCGGAGGCCTATGGTAATCTCGACCCCAACCGGGGGACAGCCCGAAAGCCATCGCCCGAGTTGGTTGAACCACGGCTCGAAGGCCAGCGGCGGTCGGCGAGGGGATCGGGACTACCGCCCGGAGGCCTATGGTAATCCCAACCCCAACCGGGGGATAGCCCGAAAGCCATCGCCCGGGTCGGCAAGTCCACGACCCGGAGGTCAATGGTGGTCGACGCGGTGCTCGAAACTACCGCCCGAAGGCCTATGGTAATCTTGAACCCTACCGGGGGACAGCGGGAGGCCATCACCTGAGTCGGTTGAACCACGGCCCAGAGGCCGATGGTGGTCAGCGAGGGAATCGGGACTACAGCCCGGAGGCCTATGGTAATCCCGACCCCGACTGGAAGCCATCGCCCGGGTCGGCAAGTCCACGACCCGGAGGTCAATGGAGGTCGACAAAGTCAACACGAGGTATCGCGGAACTCATCGCTAGGGTGGGCCCCAAAACATGGGGCGCACTCTCCAACTGAGGTCTCCTGACAAACCACCAATCTTGTTTCGTCAGAGCCATGGAAACCGATACCACACAACAGTTGGTCATGCCTCCGGTTTCCCACTTTCCCCGAAGTGACAGGCAAAAACTGAAGGCAAGTTTGAAAGTGGTGGCGTACCCGGCGACAACTTCCTCGGGATGCTTAACGGCACCCCCCTGCAGATGTCGTTAACCACTTCCATCCGTTCGACGGTTTCAATTTGTTCGCTAGGGTGATGTGGCGCATGGGGGAGGCGGATGGGCAAGGGTGCTTCGGATTCCCCATGCATGTCACTAACGACGTCGCGTGCTACCCAAGGTCGGCGTTGTAGGCCCATTATTGCCCCTTTTTTATACCGTGTCGTCGTTCCGCTTTCTTTCTTCTTCACGTCTTTGCCTTGTCAAGAAGTTCCCAACACTTCCATCTTCAAGATTTCATTGCTTCGTTGCACTCTTTAGCTATTCCCGCCTCTTGGTCGATTCTGGATTGGCCTTTGTCCCTTCATGCGCTGGGAAGGAGATAATGGTGGAGTTAGAGTGGCTCGGTGTCCTCCCAGCCCAGGAAGTCCCGATGTGGCGGCCAACGCGACGGGAGCAATTCTTGACCCCCGACTCCGGCGAGTTGGTTGTCTTTGCTGCCTTCCTCCTTCGCTGGTTCGGAGTACCGGCCCACCCCTTTCTTCGGGGCCTGCTCCGTTACTACGACATTACCCTCTGCAATCTCAATCCCAACTCCATCCTTCATATTTCCATCTTCATCCATCTCTGTGAGGCCTATCTTGGGATAGACCCATATTTCAATCTTTTTTGCCACTATTTCTGCCTCTGGCGGTAGCGCGGTCGGTGGGGCCGGAATTCAATTCCAGGAGAAGATGTCGTAGAGCTACATCCCCCTCAACCTGACAACATCGAACAAAAGCTGGCACGCCGAATGGTTCTACATCGGGAGCCATGCGACACGGCTTGTTTCCTACATCGAGAGGGAGCCATGCACGGCGGCTTCTGGGACAGCCACCTGCTCCTCCAACAACCAAGACAGGGTCAACAAACTTGTCACCATGGTCGAGGACTTGAAGAGGGGCCTGACCGACGGCCGAGTGGCGCTGAGCTTCACCGTCTGCGGCCTCCAGCCCTACAAGGACAGGGACCACCTAGCATACGAGAACTCGGGAGGCCGGGATCCCACTCGGGAGAAGACGGTCCTTATCGAGATCGTGCGCCAATGGCTGTCGGGCTCTTTCAGAGCTCAGCGGACGTCAGTGAAGGGGGCCGTCCAGCTTCAACCTCCATAACCCACAACCTACGCTATGCTTGACCTTTCCTTCACTATTTTTGTTCTGCTTATGGCTTCCTCCTTTGCTTGGTTCCTCACCTGCCAGGGGTTGGTGCTGACAGGGGAGGGAAGCATACGCATCCCCTGCCCTATCCCTGAGGTGACTGATTCGTTAAGGATCCGGATCCCCCTGCAAAGGTCAGGGGAAGAATAAGAAGAAGAAGGAGCCGGAGCCTCACTGGCAAAAGCCGGGGTCGAGCGAGGCGGTGCCGGGGAGCCTTAAGATCCCCGGCGTGAAGCGGAAGCTTGTGCTCTCCTCCGAGGAGGAGGAGTCGAAGGAAGAGTCGTCTGACTCGGGCTTGGTGCGAAGGCGGAGGACTTCCTCACCCCCGAAGAAGGCAGCCAAACGCCTCGAGATAGCGTACAAGGCCTCTTCCAGGTAAGTGGGATCTGGGCAATCCATCCTGATCTCCCCTTTTTTTATTTTTGCATGTTGACTCTTCGTCTCGTCTAGGCCGCCAGGCGCACAAGGTCCAGTGCGGCCCAACCTGTGAGGACGGACGAGGAGGCCGTCCAAATACAGGCGGTGGAGTCCGACGCAACTTCAACGACAGCGGTCTTGGAAGCCGCACCCTCCGCAGCCGACCAAGCGAGTGAGCGGTCGGTGGTGGAGACTGTCCAGGGGATCAAGACGGCTGCTGTCGACGCGGCTGAGACAACTCTCGATGCGGTCGAAGAGGTCGAGCCTATCCAGGTAGCGGAGGAGGAGGTCTCAGCTAGGATATTTTGGGACCCGTTCCCACGCATCGATGGGGGCGATGGCACTAACTCTAGGACCGAACCGGCCTTGGCGGGGGCCGAAGACCTTCTCGCCGTAGGCACTGCCACCCTGACTGTCGAGGACACCAAGGAACAACCTGACCCGAGGGTCGAGTCCGCCCTTGCAGGTGCCACAAGCCTCCAAGCCTCGGTAGTGTGTTGGAAGTTGGAGAGGGGTCCGGCTCCGAGCTGTCGAGTTTGCCAGAGCTTGAGCGCCACCAACGCCACATTCGGGAGTTGTTCCTGGTCAGACTTTTTCTTTGCCACCCTGTTCAGGTTCTCTTCTATTGCCATGTTAATGCAGGATGCCATCCGCCAATCCCAGTCCACCGAAGTCGTGCACGAGCTAGAGAAGAAACTGGCCAAGGCATCCCGTCGTGAGTTCGTCACTCCTTTACCTCCTTTTTCTCCCCAGGAACCATTAGCTGAGCTGTTTTGCAACGTAGGTGCTGATGAAGCCTACACATTGGTCGAGGCGCTTTGGTGTGAGCGATATGAAGTCCGAGAGCTTCTAAGGCTCTCGGACATCGCTCGGGTGGCTGCCGAGGCAACGAAGGCCGAGGCGGATGGGTGGGTGGCGAAGGCAGAGGCGTCTCAGGCCGAGGCAAAGAAAACACATGCCGACCCCAAAGCAGCTAGGACCAAGGTAGAAAGGAAGCAAGCCAACTCCAAGGCGGCCAGGGTCGCCCTGGAGAAGGAGCTTCAGGCCACCGAGGCGTCGATGGTCGATATGGCGAAGAAGCTAAAGAAGGGTGAAGCCGCCAAGGTCTGGGCAGAAGGTAAGCATCCCTATCAACAGCTCCCTTCACCCCTCCAGTTTTTTTGCCCGTGTTGACCAAATTACCCATTTTTCACTTCGCACAGAGCGCCTGTCGACCTCGTACCAAAAAATCGGCCATATCAAGGAGTTCATGGAGGCGGCCGAGGCCCGGTTGGCCCAAGTCTGAGAAGGCGCGCGGGCACTGCTTGTCGACGGGTAGGTCACGAGTCCTCCGAGGGGGTGACCAAGGGAGGTGAGTGTGTGGTCCGAGTGCTACCCCGGGGTGACACCCCCCACAGCAGGCCCCGAGCCTAAGGAGGAATGAGACATCCGTCCTTAGGGTCTAAGGTCTTCTCTATCATCTTTAGAGGGTTCCAAAGGCGTCGCAGCAGGGCTTCAGCTGGTTCCCAGAATCTTGTAGTTTGAGCTTCAGCAGGTGCACCGTCCAGGTGCACCTGCCAGGGGTAGCCCCCAAGCCTAGGGTCGGATGGTACATCCAAGCCTAGGGTCTAGTCTGTGAGATTGCTTTTGTCCCTTTTATTTTTCCTTTCCAACTCGACCGTGCCTCGGGGTCTTGTGACGTTTGTTGTATTCAACGAGTCTAATGCCCGAGAGCTCATGGTAATTCCAACTTCGACCGGGGGATGGCCTGAAAGTCATCGCCCAAGTCGGCTAAGCCACAGCTCGAAGGCCAGTGACGGTTGGTGAGGCGGTCAGTATTACCACCCAGAGGCTTAGTAATCCTGACCCTGATCGGGGGACAGCCCAGAAGCCGTTGCCCGGGTCAGTTGAAACTCAGCCCGAAGGCCAGCGGCGATCGGCGAGGTGGTCAGAAGTACCGCCCGGAGGCCTATGGTAATCCCTACCCCGACCAGGGGAGAGCCTGGAAGCCGTCGCCCGAGTCGGTTGAAACACGGCCCGGATGCCAACGGCAGTCGGTGAGGGGATCAGGACTACCACCCAGAGGCTTATGGTAATCCTGACCCCGACCGGGGGACAGCCCGGAAGCCGTTGCCCGGGTCAGTTGAAACTCGGCCCGGAGGCCAGCGGCGGTTGGCGAGGTGGTCAGAACTACCGCCCGGAGGCCTATGGTAATCCCGACCCCGACATGGGGAGAGCCAGGAAGCCGTCGCCCGAGTCGGTTGAAACATGGCCCGGATGCCAGCGGCAGTCGGCGAGGGGATCAGGACTACGGCCCGGAGGCCTATGGTAATCCCGACCCCAACCGGGGGACAGCCCGAAAGCCATCGTGGAGGTTATCGAGGGCTGGCCCGCTAGCGTGAAGCTAGAAGACGTGGACGGTGTCTACGCCGAGGTCGCGCCCACCGCCGAGAAGATAGTCAATGAAATTGACATTTGAAGCACCTTCTGTAATTAAACCTATCATCAACAGTATTTTGATTAGGATGGGTTGTAGGCCAAGACCTTATTATTATTTTTTGCTTAATTTAATTTGAGTCCTTAAGCAAAGCGAGAGAGAGAGCGTGAAGCTTAGAAAAAACCATGAACAAACTTAAGATCACCCATTCACACCGTTCCCGACCACTTTGCCTTGGACCGCAATCATTGCCCGCAGCGTCCAGGAGGATTCTCAAACCGGATGCCGACAGGTTTCGAATCAGGCTTCGGCGCTAATGCCGTTCACTTAGCGTTACGGGTGAACTAGAAGGCCTCGAATAACCGAGCCTCCCGAGAAACTCGACATTGTGTTCGACCATCGTGTATCGAGTACCGACCCCGCCAGCCCCAGGAGGGGCTTCCCAAGCTCTAACCGGAGGGCAAAGGGTCGGACCACTACATTGGCCATGGACGCACTGACTTAGTACTCGGGAGAACTGTCGAACCATCAAGTAACACAAACGCATCCGATAAACTTCCTTCCTGCTCCTTCCTAGGAACCCAAACCATAAGGGGTCGGGGCCACGAAGCACAGAGTTGGTCATGAGCACAGCACGGAAGTCATCGGGCCGTTCGAATATTACTCGATTGGTCTGGAGAAAGCACCAAGCCCCCGAGCAGCTATCGTGTACTCAGCAGACCACCTACCGGGGAACCCCGACCATCGGGGGTCGGGGCCGCATAACTCAGGGCTTGCCATGAGCAAAGCGCGGAAGTCGTTGAGTAGTTGTGGGCGGCTTGGTGATAGGACGGAAAGCAACAATCGACCAAAGGGAAAGATAGCGAAGCTACTTTGTGAAAGGAGATGGGTTCAGAATACATATTTGTTTGAGGATTAGATCTGTGAGAGCTGATGCCGCGTGCCCAGGTGCTCCGAAGCCCCAAAAATGCTTGGTGAAGGGGAATGAGAGGGCCGAAACTGCCGACACGACGCATCAAGCACCCGATGACCCGGAACCATCGCAACAAGTGAGAACAATGAAGAGAGGACTCCCCACCAAATCGTTAGAAGCAAAGAAGAGTCACATGCTCCCCTACCTGACGCGCCAGCTGTCGATGGGTAGGTCGGCAATCCTCCGAGGAGGTTGCCCAAGGAGGTGAGTGTGTGGTCGGGAATGCGCCTCCTCTCAGGACCTGGTGGTCGACTCGAATCGGTAGGATGAACCAGAGATCAGTTGGCTCAGGATTTATATTGGTTCAGCCCTCCCGAAGGATAATAGGCCTATGTCCAGTGTGTGGTGTTCTTTGATGGGGTGAACGACGAACAAGGTTTACAAGTGCCAAGAACTAGCAAAGAGCTAAGGAAGAAAGAGTTTGAATGCTTCGATCCCCCCTCAGCCCGTCCTGCCCTTCCTTTTATAGCTCAAGGGGGCAGTTACAAGGGACTTGGTGGCCAAAAAAGCTAAGACTAAAGATCTAAAAAGGTGAGTACAAACAACATCTGAAAAAGATACATCGAGATGTCCTCTGTGCCATGCGCGCCGTGGGTGTCTTTGCCTTATCCTGCCTTGGGGCCCCTCCTCTGCAGATTCCACCTATACTGTGCTGTCGGGTGACGTCATTTTTTGCCGGGTTGTCCCCTCCTTGTCTCCTTGCAACCCAAGTTTCGTCCCGAGGAGGCCGGAAGTCGGGTCGAGGAGGCCGGAAGTCGGGTCGAGGAGTCGAGGTTAAGAAAGGAGTGCCGAGGTCGGACTAGGGGGAGGTCGGGGCGGCCGACTCTTAGGGGAGGTCGGGCTCCCGACCTCATCCAAAAGACTTCGCAGTTCGACTCCAGCTTGGCTTCAACTCTGGTCCGAGTGCTATCCTGGGTAACACCCCCCACAATATTCATATAATTGTATTGTACTTTGCGTAGATTATATTTGATATACAACATTAATCGAATTAAAGCTCTATTGTACGAATCAAAAGAAAATAAATTTTGCTAACATGAAATGTTTTACATCTTTTTAGAATAATATAATTTCACCGTAGTGTTAGCATGGGCATGTTTACCAAACATGCTATCCAACAAGAACTCTGCGTTTAGTTAACCGAGGTATGAACCCAACGTAATATTGTTTCGGGGGGGAAACAATGTGGTAAAAAATCTTTAATTTCTAGACATAATATATTACTCGTGCAACATTAATTTCCAGACCAAACTTAACTTCATTTGCAAGACTCAAAAAATACAAGTACTTCATCCGTTTTAAATTACTTATCATTTTAACATTGTTCAAAATCAAACATCGATAACTTTTACCATCAATTACTATAAACTTTAGCATCATAAGATGCTTTTAGGTTCGCTATGAGAAATGCTTTCATTTATATATAATTCACATGTTGTTAAACTATATGAATTTTTGAATTTCAAGAAGTTTCAAGTCAAGTTTAGAAATGGTTGACTTAGTACAAAAGTTAAAATGAGAAGCATTTAAAATGGAGTGAGTATTTAGTTAAAAGCGACAAAAGGTTTGTTGGCTCGTTTTCTTTATTCCTTTCAAGTTTGTCTACGTTCGTTTAGAAAGTTATGTATAGTTCTAATTTTTTCATGGGTGGACATTCAGTTTATAAGCCACAACCAACTATTACAATAATTTTTTCATTGCCTTCTATTTTGCACCTTAATTTTTATATTTTTCTAAAATTATTTTTTGTTTTGGTTGTTTCGTTTATTTTTTTTGTCATAACTCAACAAACAAGACAATGGGTTGAGCATAATTCTAGTTAAAAGATGACGTCAATAGAGGAGGTGCATGTTTGCACAATATCCTATTTGCATATGCATCAATACTACTTAAATGATATTAATATAAATGATATTAAATGATATTAAATCTGCATGTAAAATTGTTGGGGCTATATAAGCATAAGGTCCCACAATACATGAATGACCCTAAAACTGTTAATTATAGAAATTGCAAGGGGTTACATACAAAATCTTTAAATTCACCTTCATCCCACGTATGAATTATAAGCGTCTAATCTCGTATTATCCTACTCTGTGTCTTATGCAAATAAACGAAAAGGATAAAAAGAGGTGATCTAGCAGCATATTTTAGTACGGTTGTTTTTGAAGATGACGTTATATGTCTAATCGACTAAGAGCATGCTTCTTCATCTCGAAATTATAACTTACTCGTTTTCTACTAACACGTTTTGAAATTGTTAAATAATATATTTTTAAAAAAATTTCTATATAAAAGTTTTTAAAAATCAAATAAATATATTTTTAAGTTTATAATAGCTAATACTTAATTAATTATGTGCTAATTAAGTTTTTTTTTTCACGTGGGGATGAAAATCTCCTTCAAATTAAAGGAAGAAACACAGATTAACTACTTGTAATTCTAACATACTGTAAACTTTTACTTTTTTTACTTTTGCTTTTATCTTTTATAACATGCGTTGTAATTACAAAGTATGTGCCTTTAGCTAGTATCCATTAATCTTCAGTAGTTGGGCATGCCATGTTTGGTTTCCTAAACCACATGCTGTTGGCTTTGCTAATAGCAACTGCATGTTCTACGAGAGTGATAAGAAAAGTAATTAATAGAACTGGTTATAGCTAGTAGTGATCTGTCAGAGAGGAGTTCGCCAAACATGGAAAATTCTCTACCTAACCCCTGTACCATCTTCATATGGTTAGTCAACAAATATATACACCAAGAATTTTCCAAAAAAGTGACTCCAAGAAGAAAAAACAACATAGCACTGCAGTTCATTCTAGACGGTTTTTTTTCGAAATTTCAAATTTGGAGCAGAAAATTGTCTTATTGCTAATCAGATACCAATTAAATCCAATAGAAAAAATAGATTACTCTAAATAAAAGATAAATAAAAATAACATCTGGTGGATCCGGTCACTAGTGGAGAAAGCCACACTAGTCCCGGTTCGTAACCTCGTAGTCCCGGTTGTCAAACCGGGACTATGAATCCGGGACTAGAGATGGACTATTCTAGTCCCGGTTAAATAACCGGACTAGATATGCATCTTTAGTTCGGTTGAAGCCACCAACCGGGACTAAAGGTTGCGGAGCCACGTGGCGGCTCCGCAACCTTTACTCCCGTTGGTGGCTTCAACCGGACTAAAGATGCAATTTTTTAATTTGCCATTTCTCCAATGGTACTGCTCTATATATATATATTACACATATATTATATTACACATAAATATATAATTTACACACATTTAAACGAACTTAAGAAAGGAAATATACATATATTACCAAAATATGTACAATATTCATACATGTTTCCTAGCTAGCTTATAAAAAATTTTCTCTAATCTACTTTGCTGTGGTTTAGCTACTAAAACTAATGAAGAACTCCCCCGCGGGATCAACGACCTGCTCATTAATAAATCCCATCAAATCTTCCTGAGCGGCTTGTATGAAAGTCTCGTGGGGGAGGTCGTCTCTGACTCGCATAAGCTGTCATTAATTAGAATAAACGAGAAATAAATATATGAAGTGAATAAGAAATCGAGACGTAATGTATGAATTGGTGTTATACGTACATCTAGATCATCGACAGTTTTGACTTCGGTCACAAAGCGGTGAATGTAGTCGTAGACGTAATATCCATATAGGTTGGTGCCCTCCGACTATTTTACACACTAAAAGAGAAACGACGACATATTTAATATGCATTTCATATTTTAGAACATAATAATGATTCAACTCAAATTAGGAGCAGGCATGTTACTCACTGGAAACTTCATCCGCACAGAGAGCTTATCTTTCCTATTTCCGCGAACATTGCCCCGAAATCGTTCCCATGCCCTACGTGCAGTTGAGAGCTAGCACGTAATTATCCGAGAACCGCATATATGCAATAGAAAGTAAGATGGCATTACCTGTTAAACGGTTCAAATATGTGGGAGTACGTGGACTTTGGTTTATACATTGAGTCAAAGACATGGATCTTCGACTGACCCATGTCAAGTACTAACAGAATCCAGTGGAATCTGTAAATTGGTTTAGATGACACATATGAAACTTTATGTATGCACGGGATTGAAATTGGTTCGGAAAGAAAGAAAAAACTTATGCAGTATTATAGGGCAGAAGGATGAAGGACCGGAAGGGTTGCTTCACAAGCGCGTTGTATATGTTGTCCACGGTGTCATTAGCAAACTGATCAACCAATGGGCCATTGATTTTGCATGGATCCATGAATCCATGCTTGGTGCATTCGTGCTTGTTGCAGTATTGGATCACCATTCTAGAACGGTTAAAAAGAAGTTTAGTCAGCTAAATTCAAGGAGGTAAGAAATGAAATAATCGAGCGATACTTACAAAACCCGTGTGGTTAGAAGTGAGACGTCGAGGGCATCAAGTTGGTACAGGTCGAATATATCTTCGAATCGGATATAGAGATAGTCATCTCCATCGAAGAAGTAGTCAATTGAATATTTGCATGTTATCATGTCTTCACCCTTGCTGGATCGTTGCATGTACCACTGATGGAAGCGGTACATCTGAGTTGGAAGCCTTTTCACGAGATCCGGCTTGACAAGAGGCTTTCCAAGGTTGAACTTGTATTTAAGCGGAGCCTTCGCCAGGGGTGCACGCCCGTGTAATTGATCCATATTAATTCCAGCTTCTTGCATGAATTGTCTTAAATCAGGTCTAATATTTGGAATCGTGCTGAACTCCATAGGCTTCTGTGGCTGCATGCCAAGCTGGTGTACATCTTTGCCCGCTTTCTTCGCCCTGCTTGAGGCCGACCACTTTGGTGTGGCGGCGTCTTCTCAATTCTCTGAGTCTTTCTTGGACGACTGCTTGATATTGACGGCGCGCTCTTGGATGATGACCGTTTAGGAGTCGGTGCTCGTTGTGGCGACGGAGGAGGGTTGGAAGGCGGTGGAGTTGGAGACGGCCGTTTAGGAGTCGGTGGTCGTGGAGGCGACGCAGGAGGCGAAGGCGGCGAAGGAGGCGGAGGAGACGGCCCACGTGGAGGCGAGGGTGGTGGAACGATAGGAGACGCTGTTCGTTCGGGAATTTTATGAAGATCTTCCTCCAGAGAAATATTCCATGAGCCGTTTCTCCTAGCGTCGTCTCCCCGTCTCCTCCGGGGGATATCCAGCTCCAGATCTTCATAGCCGCATTCCACATGTTCAATTTCAACCTTCGAGTACAAAGGTGGAACGGGCCGGGAGTGGTAGGTGTCGTCTCGGGCTACTGGAATAGCCATGCCCGACGCGACCCGTTTGAGAAGATTGCTTATTAGTTAATAATGAACATTGATTGACAAGTTATTCAAGAAAATATACATACAACATAAAAGTACGAACATACCTTTATTGTTATGTTTTTCAGCGGGATGTGCAGATCACACGGGGTCCGCTGTGTGATGTCATCCACAGGGCATGGCGGACCCGGTTGAGCTTGTGGGGCCAGCTCGCCTTCATTTCCAGTAGACGCGCAGCTACTGTGCTGTTGTTGGAGTTGTGCGGTTGTTGTTGTATCCGGCTGTTGGCTAACCCACTGGCTCCGCTCCTCAACCAACCTTACGGCCACCCTTTCGTCGACAATCTGATCGATCTGCGAGAGCCTCATTTCCATCTCAGCGAATTTAGCATCATTCTCTCGCTTTGACCTCATTCGGCTCCTGTATGTGTCGATGTCAGCTTGGAACCCGTATTTCCAGGGGACGACGCCTTTTCCTCGCGTACGCCCCGGGTGCTCTGGGTTTTGAAGGCCGAGCGTTAGCTCGTCCTTCTCTCTATCGGGCCTGAACGAGCCCGAGGAACTGGCCTGCACCGCCTCCTCTAACCTCCGTCCGGCTTCTTGAATTTCATCACCAAAGATCACTGTGCCATCGACGGGATTTAGTGAGCCGCCGTGAGCATAGAACCAGTTCTTTGATCGTTCCGGCTAGTTTGCTATGCCTAGAACGATATCCCGTGCTTCTAGGTCGGCTTCCATTTTTTTCCATTTCTCCATTGCTTTTTTATAGCCGTCTGACCCAAGCCTGTAATGGTATTTCTTTTTGGCTGCGTTGGCCTTGTTCTTTTCTATGATAGATTGCGCTTCTTCACTGGTCTTGTGCTCAACAAAAGCATCCCAATGATCTCTAAGCTTTGGGAACTTGTCAAAGTCTGGTGTCTGGCCCTTTAGGATATATTTCTTGTGTAATTGTTTCTTATAGTTCCTGAAGAGCTCTGCCATTTTCTTCAACGTCCATTCCTTGACCCTTGCCTGATCTGAGTCTGGGATGGTGAACGTCTGCAGCATTGTGGTCCAGAGCATCTCTTTCTCTGAGTCTGGGAGATAGCTCTGCTCCTCTCCTCCTTTGGTAGACCGCCTCCAGTTGGCAACACTTACGGGCACGTGATCCCTCACCACCCATCCGCTGTGCACCACAAACTTCCTTGCGGCATCCTCTGGGGCAATTGGTCGACCGTCAGGTGCCACCTCCGTTATGACATGTCGACCCTCTATTTTCTTGCTGAGGCCGCGTGGCCTCTTCTGTCCAGCGAAGGCGGAGGCGGAGGCGGAGCCCTCATTCCTCTCCTCGTTCCTCTGCTCGTCCCCCCGTCGTTCCCCTCCTCGTTGAGGTACTGATCTGGATCTTCGTGTCCCTCCTCGTTGTAAAATTCTGTTCCTTGTGCGATCAAATCAAGGAGAAACTATTCCTCGTCATGATCCGCGATTTGATTGATTTGGGTTGAGGACTTAATCAAAGAATTCTGAAAAAAATTTATTCGGTTAATACGTGTATCAACTATTTAGGAATATCATGTATGTCTACGTAAAAAACATAGTCGAAAAGAATAAGATGGAAAAAATAGATGAAATCCGATAGACACCGATTCAATTGTGCACATCCACAATGGTGATATTTTTCAGAAGTCACTTCCTGGATTACATCCACACCGAACGACCGAACGAACGACCAAACGAACGACCGACCATTCGTTCAATCTATCGTTCACGTCTCCGTTCTGTCGTTCGTTCGTTCACCCTAAACCCTAAACCCTAAATGCAGTTCCCTAAACCCAACCCTAACCCTAACCTATCGTTCGTTCACGTCCATTCGTTCGGACCATTAACCCTAACCCAAACCCAAATCCTAAACTATTGTTCGTTCGTTCTAACGTTCGTTGACGTCTGTGAGTACGATCATCTGGAGGAGAGGAGAGAAAGAGATGATCATATATGTGAGGGAGATAGGGTGGAGAGGAGAGGAAGTGGAGAGGAGTGAAGAGAGAGGACGTTGCATGCCTATGTACGTTGTAATGGCCGAACGAACGACCGACCGAACGAACGACCGACCAACGGAACGAACGAACGAACGGACGACCGACCGACCGAACAAACGAGTGTTTGTTCGTGCGTTCGTCCGTTCGTCCGTACGTCCGTACGTCCGTCCGTTCGTCCGTCCGTCCATTCACATCCGTTTGTTGATTTTATCGTTCTCTTTCGTTGAAAAATACAAACTTCACAAGTCACATACACATTCAAATTTTAATCTATTCATGCATTTAAATTTAAATACACATTCAAAATTATAAATTCAAAATATTCATGCATTAAAATTTAAATAAACAGTCCATTTACATATAAAGTCCATATAAATTTACACATACACATCGAAATCATATTCACAAATTTACACATACACATCAAAATCATATTCAAATCCTCCTCATTCATTCACATTCACAAAATTCACAAAATTCACAAAATTCATTCACATTCATATTCATTAAACATATAGCACGGCAGCGGCGGCCACGGCGGTGGCGGCGGCATGGAGGGGAGGCGACGGCGGCGACGATGATGCAGGCGGCCGGCCGGCCGCGTGGAGGGGGAGGCAATATTTAAGGGTTTAGGGGGCGGCCGGCCGGTGTGGGGATCAGGGAGGGGGCGGCGGCGACGGCGACGGTGTGCAGCGGCGGTGGCGGCGGAGACGACAATGGTGGCGATGGCGATGGCATCGACGGCGGCGGCTAACCCTAGTGCGCATCACGGAGAAAAAAGGGGGCGGCGGCGGCTAACCTGCGGGAGCGGCGGCGACGGTGACGAAGACCTTGGCGCTGCGGTCCTACGGTGACGACGACGGCGACGAACACGGCGGAGACGGCGTGCTGCAACGGCGTCCTTATGCTTGGCGACGGCGACGAAGAAGACGATGCAGTTGTGCGAAAACGGCTATGTGTTTGGATCCCAGTGAAGCCCTTGCTATATATAGGTAAGACATCTATTGTCCCGTTGAAGCCACCAATCGGGACTAGAGATGAAATAGTCGGTTGGTGGCTTCAACCGGGACAATAGAGCATACCTTCTCGTCTCTTGCTGAAGCCACCAACCGGGACTAGAGATGGTGGGTAGCCACGTGTCCTGTAGGTGGGAATCTCTAGTCCCGGTTGAAAGCTTCAACCGGGACTAGAGATGTTTTCTCGCCCACCGAAATTCACCTCTAGTGTCGTGGTTTCAAAACCGAGACTATTATTACAAGTACCAATTATATTGTATTGTATTCATATATAATTATAATTAACATATGTTCATATATTCGTATATAATTAACATAAAATATTATAAATTAAAATAATAACATATAATTAACATTTGTCATATTCCAAAATATTTAAAATTTAAATAATAATATATATTTAACATATGGCGTATTTGAAAAAAATTTAAATTGAAATAATAACATAAAATTAACAGATAAACAGATAAATAAATATCTTGCAGCCAAAAGAAGCTACGCTATAAAATTTTCTCGCGATGAGCATGGTTAACCATATGCATGATGCAAGACAAAACCGCATTTACCTATGTTTTTGTGGGGCTCCATTATTTCGAGAGACATGAAGCAAATCTCACACTCCAATGAGTCGGGATCAATGAAATGGCTTATCTTAGTCGTCTCGTCCACATCCGCATCTAGTTGCTCCCGGTGATCGTGGAGAGGCCCGACGTTTCTTCCGCCTTCTTCATCGATCTTGGTCTCTTCAACATGTCATGATCGATCGTAGTAGCTTTCTTCGCCGATCTTGGTCTCTTCAACATTTCATGATCCGGATCACAGTCTTTTTCTAGCTTTTCTCCCTTTGCTTCATAATCTTTCTGTCTTGCTCTTTCTTCGAGTACGGCGTAGAAGTACTCGTGTATCTCCATCAAACTTTGAATAGCGAGAGATATGGCAATTATTGGATAGTGCGACTGTATATGGCAATGATGGCTTGCCTCCCCCGTTCCCATCTCAATGCCTCGGCGGCGCCATGGAAGCCGCCGGTGACGCGCACGACGGCGGACTACCTCTATCCGCCCGCCGTGATCGAGGGGTACTACCGCCGCCGCCGCCCCAGTCTTGGCTCCAACCGCCACCGCTGCCACCGATCTCCCTGATTTAGAGGTGTGCTTTCTCTGTGTTTCAGCGGCAATGTTCAAGTTCTCGTTGCTAATGTCTTCTGTCTTATTCTCGTGAATTGCCACATAAGCATTAGCCGTTAGAGCATTATTGTCCTGACCACAAGTTAGGATCTTCTGTGAGTATGGAGCATGTCGACGGCCGTCCTCCTCCTCCACTTGTAGTTCTCCCTGAGGACTTTTTTGTCGACCTCGGTCTCACCCTTTTACCGTTTTTATTCATAGCTCCCTGCAATTGTAATATGATCTAGGGGAATTGACTATGAATTCAGTGGATGGTGTTGGTGCCTCCTCCAACGTGGTTGTTTTCTAACGTCATCAGGCACTGAACTACAAGTGGAGGAGGAGGGCGGCCGTCAACATGCTCCATACTCACAGAAGATCCTAACTTGTGGTCAGGACAATAATGCTCTAACGGCTAATGCTTATGTGGCAATTCACGAGAATAAGGCAGAAGACATTAGCAACGAGAACTTGAACATTGCCGCTGAAACACAGAGAAAGCATACCTCTAAATCAGGGAGACCGGCGGCAGCGGTGGCGGCTGGAGCCAAGACTGGGGCGGCGGTAGTACCCATCGATCACGGCGGGCGAATAGAGGTAGCCCGCTGTCGTGCGCGTCACCGGCGGCTTCCATGGTGCCGCCGAGACATTGAGACGGGAACGGGGCAGGCAAGCCATCATTGCCATATATAGCCACACTATCCAATCATTGCCATATCTCTCGCTATTCAATGTTTGAAGGAAATACACGAGTACTGCTACATCGTACTCGAAGAAAGAGACGAACAGAAAGATTATGAAGCAAAGGGAGAAAAGCAAGAAAAAAGACCGTGATCCAGATCATTAAATATTGAAGAGACCAAGATCGGTGAAGAAGGCTACTACGATGGATCATGACATGTTGAAGAGACCCAGATCGGTGAAGAAGGCAGGAAAAAAACGTCAGGGCCTCTCCACGGATCATCAAGAGCAACTGGATACGGATGTGGACGAGATGACTAAGATAAGCTATTTCATTGATCCCGACTCATTGGAGTGTGAGATTTGATTCATGTCTCTCGAAATAATGGAGCCCACCAAAAACGTAGGTAAATGCGCTTTGCCTTGCACCATGCATATGGTTAACCATGCTCATCGCCGAGAAAATTTTATAGCAGTAGCTTCTTTTGGCTGCAAGACTGTCTTTGTTTATCTGTTTATCCGTTATTGATCTAACCTTTTTCCATGAACAAGCTGGTGGCCTTATTGCACTATCCTTTGGCCTGATAGTTACCTGCTTGAGGAGGAAGCTCTCTTCTCCAGTATCTCCTTCCCGAGCTTCCATCCCCAGCCATTCTGCTCTACTGTCATGCAAAGCAACGTTTTACAAGGTATGATTCTTTTCTTTCTACTCAGATCAACGCAAGAATGATGCTCTCTTTTTTATAATCTAAAAGGAATGGTGCTTTCTGGATTTGTGTTGCTTAGACACTTGTTTTTTGCCATGCAGACGAGCTTGGTGTCATCTTTGAAGATGATGTGCTGAAGTATTGGGATGAGATGGAGCAATCGAAGAACAAGGTAGAACAAAGTGAGAAGAGATTGCCACTGCTCTATTACAGTGATGAGAACGGAGCAGCCTCCAAGAGCATGAGAGACGATGTTAGATCAGAGGAGAAGGCATTGACGTTCCAGCTCGTGTCGCAGTACTTCTACATGCCAATCATGCAAGCCGCATGAGGGTTTAGGGTTTAGGTTTTAGGGTTTAAAATAGGGTTTAGGGTTTAGGTTAAGGGTTAATGGTAAAAGGGTTTAGGTTTAAGGTTTAGGGTTTAGGGTTTGTGGTTTAAAATAGTTTTAAATATGACAAATGTTAATTATAAATTATTATTTCAATTTAAAACTTTTTCAAATAGGCCATATGTTAAATATATATTATTATTTAAATTTTAAATATTTTGGAATATGACAAATGTTAATTATATGTTATTATTTTAATTTATAATATTTTATGTTAATTATATGAACATATGTTAATTATATATGAATATATTAACATATGTTAATTATAATGATATATGAATATAACACAATATAATTGGGTATCTGTAATAATTAGTCTCGGTTTTAAAACCACCCGGACTAGAGGTGAATTTCATGCGGAAAACATCTCCTCATGTTTGCATACAAATCTAGAGATGAAAATGTATATAAAACAACCGCAAAATGCGAAGTGCTAAGATTGTAGATAGCACATGACATATAGATAGCAAAATGTATAGAAAACAACCACAAATCTATAAGAGGAAGAAGTTGTTAACTTTAAAGAAGTTGCTAACCTTGGCAGCACCGGACCTCTAGCTGAGAAAAATTTTGAAGATGTATAAGTGTGGCTGGCTCGGGATGGAGGAGGAAGGAGTATATAAAGAAAATCTCTAGTCCCGGTTGGTAACACCAACCGGGACTAGAGATGCCATCTCTAGTCCCGAGGCAACGGTATAAAACTTTCAACGGCTCTCTAGGACCTTTAGACCCGGTTCGTTTCAAGAATCGAGACTAGAGGTGACGGCTCAAATGTTGTCAGCGCGTGTCAGAGCGCCGGGGACCTTTAGTCCCTGTTGGTAACACGAACCGGGACTAGGCTACCTCTAGTCCCTGGTTCGTGTTACCAACCGGGACTAAAGGTCCCCGCACTCGACACGCGCCGACAACATTTGAACCGGACTAGAAGTGATCATTAGTCCCGGTTCGTGACACGAACTGGGACTACTATTCCTAGAGGGCCGTTGAATTTTTGAACCGGGACTAGAGATCATCTCTAGTTCCGGGTGCAACTCAAACCGGGACTACTGTGTTTTTTGCCACTTCAACCAATGATGGTTTCTCCAGTAGTGGGTACAATAGCAACCTCTTTATTTTTAGATAACTATTACTTCCATCTTAAAATAATTATATTTCTTTTTAGATTAGCCACTCTCATAAATGACCAAAACAACTTTATTTAATGACAATGCTACATGCATACATTTCATAGGTAAAATTAAAAGGAAAGTTACACTACTGGAGAAACCATCATTGGTTGAAGTGGCAAAAATCACAGTAGTCCTGGTTTGAGTTGCACCCGGACTAGAGATCATCTCTAGTCCCGGTTTAAAAATTCAACGGCTCTCTAGGAACTTTAGTCCCGGTTCGTCTCACGAACCGGGACTAAAGATCACCTCTAGTCCCGGTTCAAATGTTGTCAGAGCGTGTCAGAGCGCCGGCATCTTTAGTCCCGGTTGCTAAGACCAACCAGATTATAGAAGCAACATTTTTGTCCCGGTTGGTGTTACCAACCGGGACTAAAGATGTCTGGCGCTCTGACAGGTTCTGACAGCCTCTGACACCATCTTTAGTTCCGGTTGGTAACACCAACCGGACTAACGATGATCTTAGTATCGGTTGGTAACACCAACCGGACTAAAGATGGCTTGCTTTTTATACTCCTTCTTCCTCCTCCAGCACAAGCCAGCTACACTTGTCTTCAAAATTTTTCTCCAGAGGGGAGGTGCTGCCAAAATTTTTTGTAATTTTGTTTTGGTGATAATACACAAATCTTTGCTATGTACAAGGTTAGCAACTTCTTTCTCTTATGATCTATGCTTAGCACTTTGTATTTTACGGTTGTTTTCTATACATTTTCATCTCTAGATTTTTTTGTAAATATGAGGAGAGAGAAAATTTGTTTGGACTAATTATTTTGCTAAGACATTATATTGTGTTGAGAAAAGAGTTGGGAAAAATAAAGAGGAAGAAAAGTATGCTTAGCACGTAACATTTATAGGAATTTAGTCTGTAAAATTTTATCTCAAAAAATATTTATGAAAAATGATGAGAGAGAATCTTTTGGACGAAAAAGTTATAAAATAGATGACAAAGGACCTTTTAAAATAGATGCAAAATAATTAATTAATTTTATGTTTATCACTTTAAAAGACCATTTAAAAATAATCTATTTTTTTAGAACAACACATTACGTATATTGGATTAGTATATAATAATTGTTTGATTATATATATAATTATTCTAATAATATTTAAATGATTTGAATTTCGTGGAATTTTCTTACGATTTTTGTGCATTCGATGTGGATGGATCGGCAATGGATGTACAACGCGGATCGACGGTCGAGAGAGTTTATTCAAGGCGTCCATTATTTTTTGAGTGTGGCCGATGCCAACAAGCATAAGGGTTTCATACGTTGTCCATGTAAAAAGTGCAAAAATGAGAAGGAGTATTCTACATCAAGAATTATTCATGCCCACTTGTTTCAGTCGGGATTCAAGCCTCACTACAATTGCTGGACATCGCACGGAGAGGTGGGGGTTGCAATGGAAGAAGATGAAGAAGACGACGACAACATTCCAGACTGTGATCAATACGGTGGGTTTGAAGAGAATACAATGGGCGAGGCGGGCGGGGATGCTGAAGAAAATGACGGTGCCGATGACCTTGGTCAGATGTTGCGCGACGAACAGGGGGACTGCGAAGGCGTAAAGGAAGTGCAGAAATTGGAGCGTATGTTGGCAGACCACAAAAGGTCCTTGTACCCAGGCTGTGAACAGGGGCACAAAAAGTTAGGTACCACGCTGGAATTCTTACAATGGAAGGCCAAAAATGGTGTCAGTGACAAGGCATTTGGCGAGTTACTAAAACTCATGAAGAACATTCTTCCAGAGGGAAACGAATTGCTGAAATCAACGTACGAGGCTAAGAAGTTAGTCTGCCCTCTAGGACTGGAGGTACAGAAGATACACGCATGTCCTAACGATTGTATCCTCTACCGCGGTGAGGAGTACGAGAACCTAGAAACATGTTGTAAAGCACTTCGATACAAGATCAGACGAGATGATCCAGGCGAAGTTGACGGATGGCCCTCGAAGAAAAGGATTCCTGCTAAGGTGATGTGGTATTTTCCTATAATACCACGGCTGAAGCGTCTATTCAGGAACAAGGAGCATGCAAGAATGATGCGTTGGCACGCGGAAGAACGCCTACAAGACGGCATGCCGAGACATCCCGCCAATGGGTCACAGTGGCGAAACATCGACGTAACATTTGAAGACTTCGGCGAGGATGCAAGAAACCTAAGGTTCGGCTTAAGCACGGACGGCATGAATCCTTTTGGAGAGCTGAGCAGCGGGCATAGCACTTGGCCTGTGACGATGTGTATCTACAACCTCCCGCCTTGGCTATGCATGAAGCGAAAGTACATTTAGATGCCGGTTATTATTCAAGGCCCAAAGCAACCTGGTAACGACATCGATGTGTACCTGAGACCGCTGATCGAAGATCTAAAACTGCTGTGGAAGAAAGAAGGTGTTCCCGTGTGGGATGAAGATAAACAGGAACAGTTTAAACTACGAGGGTTGTTGTTTGTTACCATCAATGATTGGCCTGCACTTGGCAACCTATCCGGACAGTCAAACAAGGGGTACAACACTTGCACCCACTGTATGGATGAGACTGAGTGTACGTACCTGAAACATTGTAAGAAGGTAGTGTACATGGGCCATCGTCGCTTTCTTGCTGCAAGCCACCCTGTCCGGAGAAGAGGCAAACATTTTGATCAAAAGGCAGACCATCGTACTAAACCAAAGCATCGCAACGGAAAGGTCGTGTTTGCCATGGTGAAAGACCTCAAAGTAGTATTTTGAAAGGGACCCGGTAACCAATCTATAGCAAGTGAAGGTCGTCACGCGGTGATGTGGAAGAAGAAGTCAATTTTTTGGGAGTTGCCCTACTGGGAAGTCTTGGACGTCCGCCACGCAATCGACATGATGCACCTCACTAAGAACCTTTGCGTAAACTTGCTTGGCTTCCTAGGTGTATACGGAAAATCAAAAGATAAACTTGAGGCACGTAACGATCTGAAACATATGGCACAACGCGACGGCCTTCACCCGCAACCAAAGGAAAAAGGATCCCAATACCTAAGTCCAGCCAGCTACACTCTGAGCAGGGCAGAGAAGGAAATAATGTTTGAATGCCTGGAGAGCATCAAGGTACCGTCTGGATACTCCTCGAATATAAAGAGAATAATAAGCACGAAGGATAATAAGTTCACAAATCTAAAGTCCCATGACTGCCACGTGCTGATGACACAGCTGCTTCCCGTTATAATTCGAGGTATCCTTCCCGATAATGTCCGGGCAACAATAACAAAGCTATGTGCTTTCCTGAATGCAATTTCACAGAAGATCATCGATCCAGACAGACTAGAAGATTTTCAAAATGATGTGGTCCAATGTCTTGTCAGCTTTGAGATGATCTTTTCACCTTCCTTCTTCAATATCATGACGCATCTCCTATGCCACCTTGTCAAAGAGATCTGTAACCTCGGTCCGATATTCCTACACAACATGTTCCCCTTCGAGAGGTATATGGGCGTTCTAAAGAAGTACGTTCGTAACCGTTCGCGTCCGGAGGCCAACATCGCCAATGGATATGGAACAGAGGAGGTGATTGAGTTTTGCGTCAACTTTATTGAAGACCTCCGTCCCATCGGGGTGCCTGAATCAAGCCATGAAGGTAGACTATGGGGGAAGGGAACTCTTGGACGGAAGGCAATAATGAACATAGACAATAACTTATACAGAAAAGCACATTGGACCGTGCTGTAACAATCTTTCTTGGTGGCTCCTTACATCGAGGAGCATTTGGTGATTGTTCGCTCGAAAAACATCGGTAAGACGGATGCCTGGATTACACGCCATCACATTGATGCATTCCCTGCTTGGCTGCGACAACGTCTCATGGGCAACGCGTGCATTAACCAACAACTAGCCTTCTTGGCGAGGGGACCATCTTGCTCGATCACCACATTCCAGACATATGAAATCAATGGGTACACATTTTACACACGGGCCCAAGACTTAAAGAGCACAAATCAGAACAGCATTGTCCGCATCGATGCCGTGGGATACGACGGTACGGCTAGCACATATTACGGTAGCATCGATGACATATGGGAGCTGGACTATGGACCTCTGAAGGTCCCTCTGTTTCGGTGCCAGTGGGTTAGGCTCAGTGGTGGAGGCGTAACCATTGATGCAAGTGGGATGACAACGGTCGACCTGAGCAAGGTTGGATACTCAGACAAACCTTTCATCCTTGCCAATGATGTACGACAAGTTTTCTATGTCAAGGACATGGCCAGCAAATCAAAGAAGGGGAAAGGGTCCGACGAGCCAAAGCGCCACGTGGTTCTCCTAGGCAAAAGGAAAATTATGGGAGTCGAGGATAGAACTAACGAAGATTACGATCACTTTGACAGGCAACCTCCGTTCGCGGTGGCGGTTGACCCGAGTATCGTCCTATCAAATGAGGACACCCCTTACTCACGCAACGATCATAATGAAGGAATAATTGTGCGGAGAAAGTACGTGAGGACAAATGTTACATAGCTAAATTTATGTATGGACGATGTAAATTAAATTGAATCATTGAATATTATTCATCTACATCTGAAAGATCCATGTCTTCCACTTGACCTTCTTCAATATCTATAATTACATCAGGAACCTTGGTACTATCCATAGTAGTAGGTTCCCCATCCACCTGATCTTGCCGATCAAGATCTATGATATCCCATCCAAAGCCTTGGTGTTATCCACAGAAACAGACTCCCCTTCGGATGCCAATGGGTTGACTTCATTCGAATTGAGGGGCATAGATCTTTTACTGAAACACCATGTTAATTATATATAAACATATGAACATATGTTAATTATATATGAATATAAAATATATCAACATATGAACATTATAATTATATATGAATATAAAATACAATAGAACAGGGCATTGTAATAATTAGTCCCGGTTTGTAAAAAAACGGGACTAGAGGTGAATTTCAGTGGGCGGGAAAACATCTTTAGTCTCGATTTGAACCACCAACCGGGACTAAAGATGTCCACCTACCTGCGCCACGTGGCTGCCCCACAATCTTTAGTCCCGGTTGAAGCCACAAACCGGGACAAAAGATATGATCTTTACTCCCGGTTGAAGCCACCAACCGGGGCAGACATCTTTACTCCCGGTTGGTGTATTTAACCGGGACTAATGTTCATATCTATTGTCCCGGTTGAATCCACCAACCGGGAGTAAAGTATCTTCTGTCCCGGTTGGTTGCTTTAACCAAGACAAATGACGCCGTGACTATATATAGCAAGGGCCTCACTGGGGATCCAACACTTAGCCGTTTTCGCACTTCGAAACTGCATCGTCTTTGTCTTTGTCGCCGTCGCCGAGCCCCAGGTCGCCGCCGCAGCACGCCGTCTCCGCCGTCTTCGTCGCCGGAGGACCTCCGCTCGCCGTCTTTGTTGCCGCGCAGGTTAGCGCCGCCGCCCCAAAGATTTCGCGACATTATGCGCTAGGGTTCGGCCGCCGCCGACGCCATCGCCATCGCCGCCATCATCGCGGTCGTTGCCGCTGCCGCCACCGCCGTTGCCGTCGCCCCCTCCCCACGCCGCCCACTCCCCTTGCGCCCCCTCCCCACGGCCCCCTGAGCCGTCCGGCCCCTAAACCCTAAACGGTCGCGCGCCGCCCTAGCTCCACTCCACGCCGCCGCCGCCCTCTGCATCGTCATCGTCGCCGCCGCCGCTGCCACCGCCGCCGCACTCTGTGAATGTTAATATATGAATTTTGAATATATGTGTATTTTGAATATATGTGTATTTTGAATATATGAATTTTGTATATATGAATTTTGTATGTATGGGTATTTTGAATATATGATTTGTGTATGTAAATGGACCGTTATATGTAAATGGATTGTTATTGGACTGTTGAGAATTTTGAATTTTGAATTTTGAATATGTATTTAAATTTGAAATTTGAATGTTTATGTGAATTGTGAATTTTGTATTTTCGAACGAACAAGAACGCTAAAATCAACAAACGGTCGTAAACGAACGGACGAACGGACGGACGGACGAACGAACAAGTATTCGTTCGTTCATTCGTGGACGAACGGACGAACGAACGAACGGACGAATGAACGTCGACGAACGGACGTCTCCTTTCCTCTATCTTTCCTTTCCTCTCCACTTCCACTCCCATCCTCCTTATCTCCCTCACATCATTCTCCTCTCTTTCTCTCCTCTCCTCCAGATGAACATACTCACGGACGTGAATGATATAACGAACGGTCAGTCGGTCGTGTTCTAGCAAAGAGAAACAAAAGAGAAAAAGGAAAATATAGAACGTGATCTTCTTCACAAATCTTTTCTACGATGGAGATAATCTGTGATTCTGAATCCATCTTCTTCTTTTTGTCTTTATTTTATGTAGACATACATGATTTTTCTGAATGATTGATACATGTATTAACCGAATAATTTTTTTCAGAATTCTTTGATTAAGTCCTCAACCCACAACAATCAAATGGCGGATCGTAACGAGGAACAGCTTCTCCATGATGAGATCGCACGAGGAACAGAGGTTTACAACGAGGAGGGGAATGAAGATACAAATCAATACCTCAACGAGGAGGGGGACGAGCAGGGCAACGATGAGGGAGAATGAGGCCTCCGCCTCCGCCTCCACCGGACGAAGAGGGCACGCGGCAACGCGGTCTCAACAAGCGCATAGAGGGTCGACATGTTATAACGGAGGTAGAATCTGACGGTCGCCCTATTGCCCCAGAGGACGCCGCAAGGAAGTTTGTGGCGCACAGCGGATGGGTGGTGAGGGATCACGTGCCAGTAAGCGTTGCAAACTGGAGGCGATCAAGGACAGGAGGAGATGAGCAGAGCTATCTCTCAGACTCAGAGAAAGAATTATTGTGGACTACAATGCTGCAAACGTTCACCATCCCAGACTCACAACAAGCAAGGGTCAAGGAATGGACGTTAAAGAAAATGGTAGAGCTCTTCAGGAACTACAAGAAAGAGTTACGCAAGAAATATATCCTGAAGGGCCAGACCCCTAACTTTGACAAGTTCCCAAAGCTCAGAGATCATTGGGATGCTTTTGTTGAACACAAGACTGGGGAAGAAGCACAAGCTATCATAGAAAAGAACAAGACCAATGCAGCTAAAAAGAAATACCATCACAAGCTTGGGTCAGGCGGCTATAAGAAAGCAATGGAGAAATGGGATAAAATGGAAGCCGACCTTGAAGCGCGAGGTATCGTTCCAGGCACAGCCACCTGGCCAGAATGAGCAAAGCACTGGTTTTATGCTCACGGCGGCTCACTTAATCCCGTCGATGGCACAGTTATCTTTGGTGATGAAATTCAAGAAGCCGGACGGAGGTTAGAGGAAGTGTTGCAGGCCACTTCCTCGGGCGCGTTCAGGCCCGACAGAGAGAAGGACGAGCTAACGCTCGCCCTCCAAAACCCAGAGCACCCGGGGCGAATGCGAGGAAAAGGCGTCATCCCCTGGAAATACGGGTTCCAAGCTGACGTCGACACATACAAGAGCCAAATGAGGTCAAAGCGAGAGCACGATGCGAGGTTCGCTGAGATGGAAATGAAGCTCTCGCAGATTGATCAGATTGTGGACGAAAGGCTGACCCTAAGGTTGGCAGAGGAGCTGAGCCATTGGGTTAGCCAACATGGATCCAAGAATGTACCGCTCAACTATAGCAGCAGCGCAGCAGGACTGCGCTTCAATTGGAAATGAAGGCGATTTGGCCCCACAAGCTGAACCGGGTCCGCCATGCCCCGTTGATGACATCACACAACGGACCCCATGTGAGCTGCAAATTCCGCTAAAGAACATAACAATAAAGGTATGTTCATACCTTTATGTTGTACGTATATTTTCTTGAATAACTTGTCAATCAATGTTCATTACTAACTAATAAACAATCTTCTCGAACAGGTCGGGGCATGGCCATTCCAATAGACCGATACGGCACCTACCACTCCCGGCCCATTCCACCTGCGTACTCGAAAGTTGAAATTGAACAGGTGGAACACGACTATGAAGATCTCGAGCTAGATATCCCCGGAGAAGACGGGGAGCTGATGCTAGGAGAAATAGCTCACGGAATATTTCTTTGGAGGAAGATCTTCATAATATTCCCCGGACGTGGGCCGTCTCCTCCGCCTCCACGTTGGCCATCTCCTCCGCCTCCACGTGGGCCGTCTCCTCCGCCTCCACGTGGGTCGTCTCCTTCGCCTCCTTCACCGCCTCCGCCTCCTCCACCTCATGCGTCGCCTCCACGAGCACCGACTCCTAAACGGTCGTCTCCAACTCCACCGCCTTCTCAGACTCCTCCGTCGCCACAACGAGCTCCGACTCCTAAACGGACAACATCTCGAGCCACGCGGTCAAGGTCAACCAACAGTGGAACTAGAAGCAAGAGGCCTCAACTTGACACGCTCCAACTAGCCCCAAAGAAAACAGCATACGACATGACTCCAGAGGAGCTGCATGAGGCCGTCCAAGCTGAAGTCAAGGCCCACTTCAGAAAGAAGTCTTCTGAGAAGCCTCCCGAAATCCCCCAGAGACCAAGGACTTCTTCAAGAAGACGTACCTAACGTCACACCTAAACCGCAACCTCAACCGCAGTCCAACTACGACAGGACTATTCGTAAGGCTGCTATCAAGGCGAAGAGAACGGGCAAAGATGTACCCCAGTTCAGTGTTCCAAATGTTAGATCAGACTTAAGACAATTTATGGAATCTGCTGGAATTTCAATGGATCAATTACACGGCTGTGCTCCCTCGGCGAAGGCTCCACTGAAATACAAGTTCAAACTTGGAAAGCCTCTTGTAAAGCCGATCAAGTGAAAAGCTATCAACACGATGTACCGCTTCCACAAGTGGTACATGCAAGAATCCAGCAAGGGTGGAGAGATGGTAACGGGCAAATATTCACATTACTATTTTGTCGATTGAGGTGACGACTTCTATATCCGATTCGAAGACATATTCGACCTGTACCAGCTTGATGCCCTCGACGTCTCGCTTCTAGCCATGCGGGCTCTGTAAGTATCGTTCTGTTATTTTGTTTCTTACCTTCTTGTATTTAGCTGACTAAAATTCTTTTTAACCATTGTAGAATGGCAATCCAATACTGCAACATGCACGACTGTAGCAAACATGGATTCATGGATCCACGCAAAATCAACGGCGTATTGGTTGATCATTTTCCTGATCCAACACTGGACAACATTTACAAGTCGCTGGTGATAAACCACTTCCGGTCATTTATCCTTCTGCCCTACAACACTGCATAAGTATTTTCTTCCTTCCGTACCGATTTCAATCCCGTGTGCATACATAAATTTTCATATGTGTCATCTAAACCAATTTACAGATTCCACTGGGTTCTGTTAGTTATTGACATGGATAACTCGCGGATCCATGTCTTTGACTCAATGGATAAACCAGAGTCCACGTACGCAAAGATATTTGAACTGATAGATAGGTAATGCCATCTTACTTGCTATTGCATATATGCGGTTCTCGGATAATTACTAGCTAACTTTCAACTGCACGTAGGGCATGGGAATGGCTTCGGGCTGATGTTCGCGGAAATTGGAAAGATAAGCTCTCCGTGAGGATGAACTTTTCAGTGAGTAACATGCTCCAAAGTTGTTTTGAATTATTAATTTGTTCTAAAATATGAAATGTATATTAAATCTGTCATCATTTCTCCTTTAGTGTGCAAAACAGTCGCAGGGCACCAACTTATGCGGATACTATGTCTGCGACTATATTCATCGCTTTGTGACCGATGTCACAACTATCAACGATATAGATGTATGTATAATAGCCATTCATACATTACGTCTCGATTTCTTATTCACTTCATATATTTATTTCTCGTTTGATCGAATTAATGACAGCTTATGCGAGTAAGAGACAACCTCCCCCACGAGACTTTCATACAAGCCGCTCAGGAAGAATTGATGTGATTTATAAACGAGCAGATCATTGATCCCACGGGGAGTTCTATTTTAATTTAAGTAACTTAACCACCGGATCCACAAAATAGACAATGTTTTGTAACATACGAAATATATGTGGATATTGTACATATGTGTATATGTTTTGGTAATATATTACATGTATATATTTCATTTGAAATTTCAAAATCTCTTCTTTTATTTCCCATATATTTATATTGCCCTGGGATGTATGCATATGGGTTATCGTCTTTCTCAGGAGGCCAACTTTCGGCTGTCCTATGTTGTCTTTCATTTTCTCCTTCATTTTTAACAGAGCTTTCTCCATATTTTCTTCTTTTTCCTTTTCATATGTCTACTTCCATGGCTTCCATTGAATTCTCTACATTATTCAAGCTTTCTTCATCTAAGGTTTGAATAAAATCATAATATTGTTCAGAACCATCAATATAAAACTTTTCTTTATTAACTAGTTCTTCTTCTTCTTCTTCATAGCTTTCTAATAAAAATGTATTATTTATATCCCATTGTTGTTCTTCGCTGATATCTATATCACTTTCCCTTTCAACTTGTAATGTCTTGATTTTATTCTCTTTCTTTATTACTATGTTTTTAGGTGATCCTTTATGTGCCAATTTTTCTTTTTTTATCCTTTTTAACCTAGCTAACTCTCTAATAAAAAAGAGTTCTCTCTCTCTTATCATTGGCCATTTATCTGTCATGTTATTATTATATTCGTGTTCTATTCCCTTTAATTTTTCTTCATAATATAAGATTTCTTTATCAAGACCAGGTCCTTCCATTAGTTCAGAAACACTATGACGCCTACTACAGTCAGGTTCTGAAATTACTGATTCAGCATCATCTATTCCTGACGACTTGTAATTTGTAAATCTAATGCTGGTACTACCTTCATGATTTTGGTAGCTTATATAATCGTTAGGTTGCGTTAATTCTTTACTTTCTATTAAATTACTTATATTCCATTCTTCTCTTGCCCGTTCTTCAGAGCTTATATTTACAGGTCTAATGAATTGGATACCTTTTGATTGCATACTTTCAATCACATTATTTACATTTACCCTATATTTTGAACTGCTATTATTAGTTAATCTTCCTAGGAATTCTATGCTTACTAAAAGATTTGTTCCTATAAAATCTTCATATACTTTTGTTTGAAACCCAAAACTCATTTTATTTATGAATTCTTTTATGGGCATCATTAAATCAGGAGCAATATAAGTTATTAACCTATTTTCATTCATATCTCCTTCTATAAAACCTAGTGCTGCTTTATTTATACTATCCCATCTTTTATTTAATAATGTTATTAAAACCTTTGTTCCTAATTTCTTTCGTGTCATCCCTTTAATTCCTATAATATACATTCCTTGATGTATGTATTTATAACCTGAATATTTCAGCCCATCCTCAATTTGCTTACTTACAATCCTTAATTCCACTGGATGAGTTAAAACACTTAATTCTACCTCCCTTGATATTCTATATAGCCCATGTCTATTGTCAAAGAAACCCATGTGGTATATTTGTTGTGGTTTTACTTTCCTTAAGGTATCTTCCTGATATCTTTCAAGATCTCTGTCGACATCTATAACTTCTTCTAAATTATCTATATCGTCTTGCTTACACTTCATCTTATTCATCAAAGATAATGGTTTTGAATCTTGTCGTACTAATTGGATGGATTTGTCTCTTCTCGCTGGAGCTTTTAAATAAATCCATTTTTCGAACTTATAGTTCTAGCCGATGACACAATTCCTGATGAAGCTAATATTATGTCCTTGTCTCCTTCCACACTATTAATCTTGTCTAATATTTGTACTAACAACTGCAAAATTGTATTATTTTGCCAGATTAGTATTTTAGAATCTTCTTTAGGTGAGTCATAATTAGAAAACCCAACAGGTTGCTGCAAAATACTTTTCAGTTTCGTTTAGGACCTGATTATATTCAAACATATACCTTAAGAACGAACCAAAGTTTTTACTTCCTCTAACAAACTTTTAATAGTACCTAATTCTTTTTCGGATGTTATGAACCCTTCTGATCCACCTGCAGCTATTTTGTTAAAAATATGATCTAACTTTTTATTTGATAGAAAAATTTCTTCTTTCATATAATCGTTGTTTTAGAGATTCTGCAATAGAAGGTCTTAATTTCGTCAATAAATTGTAGGGTTAGGTTAATTTTATTGTTTATGACCAAGTATTGTTCTACTAGATTCTGGTGAACTTTATTTAATTTTTCAATTTTTTGTTCTAAGTCGTCCTGTCTTTTCCCCAAGTTATATAGAAATTGTATATAAGGTCTACTAGCGTATTGAGCTGGCTATGAGACGTATGCCAATTGTGTGATGCAGAGGGATTTAACCTACACCTTATATTGATATTATCTTTAGTACTAATTAGCTTTCCGGTGTTTACTTCTAAATCTAAATATTTTAACCGTTCAATTTTGTCCAGGCTCTGATACCAAAAATATTCAAACGAAAATATTCAAACACACACACGCACTCGTACTTTAACACTCGTACAAATAAATTTAATTAATCTATATTTGTATGTACTTATGGATTGATTGTTTGTGTTAATTTTACAGGATCGTTCTGGTCGGCGAGACCTAAGGGATCAGCCGGCTTGTTGTAGGCAATTGTTTGTAAAATCCTACTCGGTACTCATCATATGCATGACTTATTCTCGTTTTGGAAGCAACTTCTCTTGATATCACCTAGAATATTCGTTCTAGCTGAACGCTTATCGTCTTCCCAGGCAGTTCCACCCGAAGGGAATACTTCTCTACAGACAACGGTTCTCCAGATGCCTAAGCAAGATGCAGGCTAAAGATGAGAACTACCGTAGAGTTTTCTCCTATAGGGTCCCTTGCATAAACACTCAGCTGAACAAATAATCTTAGGTGTATAAAGAAATTACTTCATAAAACAGGAACAAGTTTACATATGGTTTTCCCTTTCGAGAACCCCGAGTTTTACAAAGAATGCTGAAGTATTACCTTCAAGCGAGAACAGAGGCGGTTTTATTTACAGCTGCTATATTACAGGTGGTTTTTGCTAGTAGTACTAAAGGAGTTGGAGAGGACTCTGGGAACTCCTGCTAGAGTGCTTCCTGCTGTGTCTCCCAGTATGCAGAGGCAGTGTCCTTTTACAGCTGCGCTGAGGAGTCCTCCACCGCTTTATTTAGTGTACAGATAGACATACAGCCACATATAGGCAAAACTGCATGGAGCAATTCTGCTATGCGGTGCCTAGTACTTTGTACAATCAACCTAATACTTTGCACAATCAAACCTTGTTTGTCTAGCCTTGAATGATATTTTTATTTCTTGGACTCTTCTCTTTGTTTGTTTGTCGATTGCAGCCAACTCTCTTTTTATTGCAGCCAACTCTCTTTTTGTCACATAGCGCCATGTCCACCATGTAGCACCGCTGATTGCATCTTCATTGACATCTGTCTTAATGTTGTACTGCTGATTGCATATTCATTGACATCTGTCACTTAAAATTTTTTGCCTGCTATTAGGGGTCTTTTCTCTATCTGTATTATTTGCAACTTTTAATTTATAACTCCCAGAGGCATATCTGCATATTTTTTCTTCTGATTTTGCAGAGTATTTATTGGGTTTTTGCTTTAGTATACTTCCCCATCCTAACATAGATGCGTCTGTTTCAATGATGAAATAATTATTATCCAGAGGCAATTCTAGAGGTTTTAAATTTTTCACTTTTTCTTTTTGGACAAAATTAAACCATTTTGTTCAACTTTCCTGAAGAACAGTTCAAGATGAGCTATATGCTCTTTATATGTTTTTGAAAATATTAATAAATCATCAATATATACTAGGATGAACTCTTGATTTTCGTTAAATATATTTTGCATTTTTCTCTGGAATAGTGCAGGTGCATTTTTTAATCCTAGTGGCATAACTAACCTTTCAAAATGTCCTTGGGACATGTGAATGCAGTCAAAGGAATATATTCTTCTGCCATTTTTACTTGCCAAAATCCTGCTTTTAAATCGAATTTTGAAAAATATCTACTACCTTGTATTCTATTAATCCATTCTTGTTTGTTTGGTATATTATATGCATCATTTATAGTATTATCATTAAGCCTTTTGTAGTTGATAACCATTCTAGATTTTTCTCTAACTATTTCAGCGTGGTTGCTTACTATGAACGCTGTAGATCTATGACGACTTCTGCTTTCTCTTATGGCTTTTAACTTTAATAATTCTTCAATATGCAATTTGAATTCTTCTATATCTTTTGGTGTAGCTTCTATAGGACAAGTTTTTATAATATAATTGGGGTTATGTCTGGCCCTTTTTAATTCATCATATTGATCAGGATAAGCTTCTACCCATTGCTCCCAAAGTACCTTTATAGATTCACCAAGAAAAGTTTCTAAATATGTTATCATATCTTCTACTTTGTTTCCTATATTATGCTGATTTTGTATATATTTTTGCCCTACCAACCCTTTCCATACGCTTATAATGTTTGGCCAGTCAATCGGGTCATGTGCAGCTAAATTTAATATCGCTCCGTCTCCCTTGTAGTTTTGAAATTTCACTGATTTTTTAAAATCTCTTCTTTTATTTCCCATATAGTTATATTGCCCTGGGATGTATGCATATGGGTTATCGTCTTTCTCAGGAGGCCAACTTCCGGCTGTCCTATGTTGTCTTTCATTTTCTCCTTCATTTTTAACAGAGCTTTCTCCATGTTTTCTTCTTTTTCCTTTTTCTATGTCTACTTCCATGGCTTCCATTGAATTCTTTAAATTATTCAAGCTTTCTTCATCTAAGGTTTGAATAAAATCATAATATTGTTCAGAACCATCAATATCAAACTTTTCTTTATTAACTAGTTCTTCTTCTTCTTCATAGCTTTCTAATAAAAATGTATTATTTATATCCCATTGTTGTTCTTCGCTGATATCTATATCACTTTCCCTTTCAACTTTTAATGTCTTGATTTTATTCTCTTCCTTTATTACTATGTTTTTAGGTGATCCTTTATGTGCCAATTTTTCCTTTTTTATCCTTTTTAACATAGCTAACTCTCTAATAAAAAAGAGTTCCCTCTCTCTTATCATTGGCCATTTATCTGTCATGTTATTATTATATTCGTGTTCTATTTCCTTTAATTTTTCTTCATAATATAAGATTTCTTTATCAAGATCAGGTCCTTCCATTAGTTCACAAACACTATGATGCCTACTACATTCAGGTTCTGAAATTACTGATTCAGCATCATCTATTCCTGATGACTTGTAATTTGTAAATCTAATGCTGGTACTACCTTCATGATTTTGGTAGCTTATAAAATCATTAGGTTGCGTTAATTCTTTACTTTCTATTAAATTACTTATATTCCATTCTTTTCCTACTTTGGTTTTTTGTTTTTAAGCATTCCGTACATGCTTGTTTTAAGCATATACTACAAGTGGCTCTATTGTCTTGACTTGGATAATATATACAAAAAGCACACTTTATATTATAATCACCATTTCCTTTTACCCAATCATGTTCACAAACAAGTTGGTTCATCATTTCAATTTTTAAACCTGACAATTCATCTATTAAATCAATTTCTTCTATGTTTGAGTCATATTCTTCATACTCGTTTTCTATTTCATCTATCTCTATGATTGAATATATTGATTCATCATCTTTAATTTCATCATCACAAACTAATATATTTTCATTTACGCTGTCTACAATTAAAACTCTTTCTATCCTTCATGTTATCAGGAAAATTAGTAATTTCTTTGCTATGTGGTCTTGTAAATATATCTTCCCATCTCCTATTTAATGACCTAAGAAATTAACCTTTTCTTTGCATATTTACACTCGTATGAATAAATTTAATTAATCTATATTTGTACGTACTTATGGATTGATTGTTTGTGTTAATTTTACAGGATCGTTCTGGTTGGCGAGACCTAAGGGATCAGCCGGCTTGTTGTAGACAATTGTTTGTAAAATCCTACTCGGTACTCACCAATGCATAACTTATTCTCGTTTTGGATGCAACTTCTCTTGATATCACCTAGAATATTCGTTCTAGCTGAACGCTTATCGTCTCCCCAGGCAGTTCCACCCGAAGGGAACACTTCTCTGCGGACAACGGTTCTCCAGATGCCTAAGCAAGATGTAGGCTAAAGATGAGAACTATCGTAGTGTTTTCTCCTATAGGGTCCCTTGCATAAACACTCAGCTGAACAAATAATCTTAGGTGTATAAAGAAATTACTTCATAAAACTGGAACAAGTTTACATATGGTTTTCCCTTTCGGGAACCCCGAGATTTACAAAGAGTGCTGAAGTATTACCTTCAAGCGAGAACAGAGGCGGATTTATTTACAGCTGCTATATTACATGTGGTTTTTACTAGTGGTACTAAAAGAGTGGGAGAGGACTCTGGGAACTCCTGCTAGAGTGCTTCTTGTTTTGTCTCCCAGTATGAAGAGGCAGTGTCCTTTTATAGCTGTGCTGAGGAGTCCTCCACCGCTTTATTTAGTGTACAGATAGACATACAGCCACATATAGGCAAAACTGCATGGAGCAATTCTGCTATGCGGTGCCTAGTACTTTGTACAATCAACCTAATACTTTGCACAATCAAGCCTTGTTTGTCTAGGCTTGAATGATATTTTTATTTCTTGGACTCTTCTCTTTGTTTGTTTGTCGATTGCAGCCAACTCTCTTTTTATTGCAGCCAACTCTCTTTTTGTCACATAGCGCCATGTCCACCATGTAGCACCGCTGATAGCATCTTCATTGACATCTGTCTTAAAGTTGTACTGCTGATTGCATATTCGTTGACATCTGTCACTTAAAATTTTTTGCCTGCTATTAGGGGTCTTCCACGCCCTAAATTTTGATAGTATTCTATCAAAGTATACCAATTTCTATATATTTTTGTTGCAGGTTTGTGTTTTTATCCTGAGATTGAATTTTGGTTTTGACCACCAAAATCCAAACCATTCATATCCGATGTGGTATGTCTAATTTCTCATCATATAACTTTTTGAATTCTTCGAATTTATCATCTATTTTTTTTTGATATCGATAAGAACTTTTCTTTTATTTCGTTTTTAATTTTGGTGTTATTTCAGCAATTTTACTTTCTACACCCATTCAATATAGGATCCATCTAAAGGATCTACTCCTTTTAGTAGACATTCTTTATATGTTTGTTTTTGGCCTAACTCTTGTTCTTTTATATTTGTAGATGACATCCCTACTGGATTCATAGACGATATTTCAACTGGATTTATTGGTTTCATTGGATTTTTCTTGTTCTGTATTCTTTTATGCTTTGTAATATATTCTTTTGCATGGCTCAATGTAATAATTTAAACCTAAAATTTTTCTCGGCTTGGCCCAATGCATCTTCAATCTTGGTATATTTTTTCGAGGATATTCCTCCCGATAGAGCGCTTCTTTCTTTCGGCATATTACTTCTTCAAATGATATGTATATTCGAGCTTTCCTTCATATACTACATAAATTGGCTTCGTTCTATTTCTTCGCATATTCTGAAGTAGGCATTAATTGATTTATCATATTAAAATATTCAGCCAAACTATTCAAAATTGATAGCACATAACCTCTATCTTCCCTTTTATTGTTATATTGATACCAAAAATTATCTAAAAGACATTCTTGAACTTCATCTATTACTATATGATCTTTTGGCTTGAATTTATATGTGTTGGGTGGAAATATTCTGAGCCTATTTTCAGTTACAAAGCTAAATGATTCCACACCACTGAAGCCCATTGATCTCTTCATTTCTGCAAAATAACAAAACGAGAAAATAGATCAGGAATATTATTTTCTTTACCCTTTATATGTTCAAAAATTACTTTATATCCATTGCCAGTGATAATATCTTTGAATAGAACCCATCTTCTAGTTGAGCTCTTTTTGCTATTAAATTGATTATGATATCTAACAATAGCTTCACACTCTGTTCTAATTGTAAATTCTTTAAATCCTAAATACAACCTAAAAGCATTTATCGCATATACTATTGCCAAAATTTCTCTATCTGTATTATTTGCAGCTTTTAATTTATAACTCCCAGAGGCAGATCTCGCATATTTTTTCTTCTGATTTTGCAGAGTATTTATTGGGTTTTTGCTTTAGTATACTTCCCCATCCTAACATAGATGCGTCTATTTCAATGATGAAATAATTATTATCCAGAGGCAATTCTAGAGGTTTTAAATTTTTCACTTTTTCTTTTATGCTTCTTACTAATTTTATATCTTCAGAATTAAAATATTTTTGACCATTTTTCTTAGTTTAGCATATAAAGGACCAAGCAAGCTTTGTAAGATTATCTATATAGTTTCTAGCATAATTTACTATTCCTAAAAATTGTTGCAAAATCTTTTTATCCTTCATGTTATCAGGAAAATTTAGTATTTTCTTTGCTATGTGGTCTTGTAAATATATTTTCCCATCTCCTATTTCATGACCTAAGAAATTAACCTTTTCTTTTGAATATTTCCATTTTCTTTTTGGATAAAATTAAACCATTTTGTTCAACTTTCCTGAAGAACAGTTCAAGATGAGCTATATGCTCTTTATATGTTTTTGAAACTATTAATAAATCATCAATATATACTAGGATGAACTCTTGATTTTCATTAAATATATTTTGCATTTTTCTCTTGAATAGTGCAGGTGCATTTTTTAATCCTAGTGGCATAACTAACCATTCAAAATGTCCTTGGGGACATATGAATGCAGTCCAAGGAATAGATTCTTCTACCATTTTTACTTGCCAAAATCCTGCTTTTAAATCAAATTTTGAAAAATATCTACTACCTTGTATTCTATTAATCCATTCTTGTTTGTTTGGTATATTATATGCATCATCTATAGTATTATCATTAAGCCTTTTGTAGTTGATAACCATTTTAGATTTTCCACTAACTATTTCAGCGTGGTTGCTTACTATGAACGCTGTAAATCTATGAGGACTTCTGCTTTCTCTTATGGCTTTTAACTTTAATAATTCTTCAGTATGCAATTTGAATTCTTTTATATCTTTTGGTATAGCTTCTATAGGACAAGTTTTTATAATACAATTGGGGTTTATTATGTTTAATTTGCATATAATAGAATTTTTATAATATAATTGGGGTTTATTACCTGGCTATCTTCAGGTTCAAGATTAGAGGTCTTGGAAAGTTTTTGCGTCTGTCCTTGTTTTAGCACTTCTGAGATATATGGAATATTATCTTGAGTTGGGATTAATGTAACTCCTTGTTCATGTATAATTGCAGCTTGTAAAGAGAGCTGAAAAAACCTTAATCCAATTATCATATCATCATTGATTACGATAAGTCTCTAATTGTGATCTCATCTATAACATATTTGGTACTATTTATATATGTCTCAATGTTATATGCTAACTGATTATGGATTTTCTTGATCCCGAACATGTCTGTGGATATTTCTGCTTTGTCATTATCTAACGTATGTACTAAGTCTGGGCATTTCACAAAATATTTATCATGAATAATATTTTTTGTGCATCCAGTGTCTACTAATGCTAAAACTTTGTATGTAATATTTTGTTTTAACTTTAGCTTTATGGGAATCCTTATACCAGATATCTCTTTAAATGGTAACTTAACTATATACTTATTTCCAAAGCTTGTTATAGCATCTTTTAATTGAATTATTTTGCTACCTTTTTTATTTTTTACTATAACGCTTTGCTCTTCGCATTCAATATTTCCTATGGCCTTATCTTCTTGCTTAGTGTTAGATATTCGGTCTAACTTAATTTTTAATTCTTCAATCTCTACCTCTAATTTGTTTATCCTATTTTCGAGAGTCCTAACTCTACTAGATAAAATTATATCATCTGGTTCTAATTCTATTTCTCTTCTCCAACTTTGGTTTTTTGTTTTTAAGCATTCCGTACACATGCTTGTTTTAAAGCATATACTACAAGTGGCTCTATTGTCTTGACTTGGATAATATATACAAAAAGCACACTTTATATTATAATCACCTTTTCCTTTTACCCAATCATGTTCACAAACAAGTTGATTCATCATTTCAATTTTTAAACCTGACAATTCATCTATTAAATCAATTTCTTCTATGTTTGAGTTATATTCTTCATACTCGTTTTCTATTTCATCCGTCTCTATGATTGAATATATTGATTCATCATCTTTAATTTCATCATCACAAACTAATATATTTTCATTTATGCTGTCTACAATTAAAACTCTTTCTTGTTCCTCGTATTTACTAGAGTACCTTTTTGGTCTTTATTTGGACAAGTTTTGCTTAAATGATCAGGTGAATTGCATATAAAGCATCTACATGTTTTGTCATAATTTTTTCTAGGGTTATATCTTCTTACATTTTTCTTATGTAAATATGGAGCTTTATTATCTGATCTCCTAAGAAAATATCTTCTTCTTGTCCTAAAATTATTGTTACTCTTCTTATGAGGTCTAGGGTACTTATTGTTTCTATATCTATCTTCTCCATATGACAAAGGTATTTGAATAATGTTATTACAAAAATTATAGTTTGACTTGTTTCTATATCTATCTTCTCCATATGACAAAGGTATTTGAATAATGTTATTACAAAAATTATAGTCGGATGTTTCATGGACCTTTGAGCTTGTATATTTGCAAATCTTTTTAATTGTTTAAAAACAAATGTTATGGCTTGAGAGATATTAACGACTCCTCCTTCAGTTTCCTTTTTATATTCTTCAAATATTATCGATCCTAAAGGATCGGTAATTTGTTAAAATACCTCTCTATTACACCTTTATTATATCCTTGCTTAGTTGTAGTAGCATTGTATAGAAAATGTTGAGAAAATTCTTTTATTCCTTTCAGCTAGACGAGTTAACTTGTCAATTTCCCTTAGCTTTTCATTTTGCGAGTTGTATATCCTAATTCGGATCTTCGCAATAACTATATTGGATATTACATTAACAAAATTATTAGGATTATTTTCGGCCCTTTTTAATTCTTCATATTGATTAGGGTAAGCTTCTACCCATTTCTCCCAAAGTACCTTTATAGATTCACCAAGAAAAGTTTCTAAATTTGTTATCTTCAGACATATACCTTAAGAACGAACCAAAGTTTTTACTTCCTCTAACAAACTTTTAATAGTACCTAATTCTTTTCGGATGTTATGAACCCTTCGATCCACTGCAGCTATTTTGTTAAAAATACGATCTAACTTTTACTTGATAGAAAAATTTCTTCTTTAATATAATCGTTGTTTTTAGAGATTTCGCAATAGAAGGTCTTAATTTCGTCAATAAATTGTAGGGTTAGGTTAATTTTATTGTTTATGACCAAGTATTGTTCTACTAGATTCTGGTGAACTTTATTTAATTTTTCGAATTTTTGTTCTAAATCGTCTTGTCTTTTCCCCAAGTTATATAGAAATTGTATATAAGGTCTACTAGCGTATTGAGTCGGCTATGAGACGTATGCCAATTGTGTGATTAGAGGATTTAACCTACACCTTATATTAATATTTTCTTTAGTACTAATTAGCTTTCCAGTGTTTACTTCTAAATCTAAATATTTTAACTGTTCAATTTTGTCCAGGCTCTGATACCAAAAATATTCAAACACACACACACGCACTCCTACTTTAAAAGGATATTTTCATTTTTGAATATTTTCAAACACACACACACGTGTGTTTGAATATTTTTGTTTGATTAGTTTTGGTATCAGAGCCTGGGCAAAATTGAACGGTTAAAATATTTAGATTTAGAAGTAAACACCGGAAAGCTAATTAGTACTAAAGACAATATCAATATAAGGTGTAGGTTAAATCCCTCTGAATCACACAATTGGCATACGTCTCATAGCCAGCTCAATATGCTAGTAGACCTTATATGCAATTTCTATATAACATGGGGAAAAGATAGGACGATTTAGAACAAAAATTTGAAAAATTAAATAAAGTTCACCAGAATCTAGTAGAACAATACTTGGTCATAAACAATAAAATTAACTTAACCCTACAATTTTTTGACGAAATTAAGACCTTCTATTGCATAATCTCTAAAAACAACGATTATATTAAAGAAGAAATTTTTCTATCAAGTAAAAAGTTAGATCGTATTTTTAATAAAATAGCTACAGGTGGATCAGAAGGGTTCATAACATCCCAAAAAGAATTAGGTACTATTAAAAGTCTGTTAGAGGAAGTAAAAACTTTGGTTCGTTCTTAAGGTATATGTCTCAAGATAACAAATTTAGAAACTTTTCTTGGTGAATCTATAAAGGTACTTTGGGAGCAATGGGTAGAAGCTTACCCTAATCAATATGAAGAATTAAAAAGGGCCGAAAATAATCCTAATAATTTTGTTAATGTAATATCCAATATAGTTATTGCAGAAGATCCAAAATTAGGATATACAACTCTGCAAAATGAAAGGCTAAGGGAAATTGAGAAGTTAACTCTGTCTAGCTGGAAAGGAATAAAAGAATTTTCTCAACATTTTCTATACAATGCTACTACACCTAAGCAAGGATATAATAAAGGTGTAATAGAGAGGTATTTTAACAAATTACCTGATCCTTTAGGATCCATAATATTTGAATAATATAAAAAGGAAATTGAAGGAGCAGTCGTTAATATCTCCCAAGCCATAACATTTGTTTTTAAACAATTAAAAAAGATTTGCAGAAATATACAAGCCCAAAGGTCCATAAAACAGTTAGACTATAATTTTTGTAATAACATTATTCAAATACCTTTGTCATATGGAGAAGATAGATATAGAAACAAGTCAGACTATAATTTTTGTAATAACATTATTCAAATACCTTTGTCATATGGAGAAGATAGATATAGAAACAATAAGTACCCTAGACCTCATAAGAAGAGTAACAATAATTTTAGGACAAGAAGAAGATATTTTCTTAGGAGATCGATAATAAATATCCATATTTACATAAGAAAAATGTAAGAAGATATAACCCTAGAAAAATTATGATAAAACATGTAGATCCTTTATATGCAATTCACCCGATCATTTAAGCAAAACTTGTCCAAATAAAGACCAAAAAGGTACTCTAGTAAATACGAGGAACAAGAAAGTGTTTTAATTGTAGACAAAGATAAATGAAAATATATTAGTTTGTGATGATGAAATTAAAGATGATGAATCAATATATTCAATCATAGAGACAGATGAAATAGAAAACGAGTATGAAGAATATGACTCAAACATAGAAGAAATTGATTTAATAGATGAATTGTCAGGTTTAAAAATTGAAATGTTGAACCAACTTGTTTGTGAACATGATTGGGTAAAAGAAAAAGGTGATTATAATATAAAGTGTGCTTTTTGTATATATTATCCAAGTCAAGACAATAGAGCCACTTGTAGTATATGCTTAAAACAAGCATGTACGGAATGCTTAAAAACAAAAAACCAAAGTTGGAGAAGAGAAATAGAATTAGAACCAGATGATATAATTTTATCTAGTAGAGTTAGGACTCTCGAAAATAGGATAAACATATTAGAGGTAGAGATTGAATAATTAAAAATTAAGTTAGACCGAATATCTAACACTAAGCAAGAAGATAAGACCATAAGAAATATTGAATGCGAAGAGCAAAGCGTTATAGTAAAAAATAAAAAAGGTAGCAAAATAATTAAATTAAAAAAATGCTATAACAAGCTTTGGAAATAAGTATATAGTTAAGTTACCATTTAAAGAGATATCTGGTATAAGGAGTCCCATAAAGCTAAAGTTAAAACAAAATATTACATACAAAGTTTTAGCATTAGTAGACACTGGGTGCACAAAAAATATAATTCATGATAAGTATTCTGTGAAATGCCCAGACTTATTGCATACGTTAGATAACGACAAAGCAGAAATATCTACAAACATGTCCGGCATCAAGAAAATTCACAATCAGTTAGCATATAACATTGAGACATACATAAATGGTACCAAATATGTTATAGATGAGATCACAATTAGAGACTAATCAGTAATCAATGATGATATGATAATTGGATTAAGGTTTTTTCACTTCTCTTTACAAGCTGCAATTATACATGAACAAGGAGTTACATTAATCCCAACTCAAGATAATATTCCATATATCTCAGAAGTGCTAAAACAAGGACACACGCAAAAACTTTCCAAGACCTCTAATCTTGAACCTGAAGATAGCCAGGTAAGTGAGCTTCCTGAAATAAACAAAAATCAAAATTTTAGTACAAATATAGAAGTATATTATGCAGAAAATACTAACATAGATTGTATAGGATTACAATCTTTCTCACCTAATTGGTATAGAGATATAAAGTCCAAAAAGGATATTGAAAGGGTGGTACAAAGGTTACAAGACATTCAAATTATAGGAGAAATACCTATGAAACATTGGGATAAAAATTCTATTATATGCAAATTAAACATAATAAACCCCAATTATATTATAAAAACTTGTCCTATAGAAGCTATACCAAAAGATATAGAAGAATTCAAATTGCATACTGAAGAATTATTAAAGTTAAAAGCCATAAGAGAAAGCAGAAGTCCTCATAGATGATGCATATAATATACCAAACAAACAAGAATGAATTAATAGAATACAAGGTAGTAGATATTTTTCAAAATTCGATTTAAAAGCAGGATTTTGGCAAGTAAAAATGGCAGAAGAATCTATTCCTTGGACTGCATTCATATGTCCCCAAGGACATTTTGAATGGTTAGTTATGCCACTAGGATTAAAAAATGCACCTGCACTATTCCAGGGAAAATGCAAAATATATTTAATGAAAATCAAGAGTTCATCCTAGTATATATTGATGATTTATTAATAGTTTCAAAAACATATAAAGAGCATATAGCTCATCTTGAACTGTTCTTCAGGAAAGTTGAACAAAATGGTTTAATTTTATCCAAAAAGAAAATGAAAATATGCAAAGAAAAGGTTTATTTCTTAGGTCATGAAATATGAGATGGGAAAATATATTTACAAGACCACACAAGAAAGAAAAACTAAATTTTCCCGATAACATGAAGGATAAAAAGATTTTGCAACAATTTTTAGGAATAGTAAATTATGCTAGAAACTATATAGATAATGCTTTGCTGGTCCTTTATATGCTAAACTAAGAAAAAATGGTCAAAAATATTTTAATTCTGAAGATATAAAATTAGTAAGAAGCATAAAAGAAAAAGTGAAAAATTTAAAACCTCTAAAATTGCCTCGGATAATAATTATTTCATCATTGAAACAGACGCATCTATGTTAGGATGGGGAAGTATACTAAAGCAAAAACCCAATAAATACTCTGCAAAATTAGAAGAAAAAATATGCAGATATGCCTCTCGGAGTTATAAACTAAAAGCTGCAAATAATACAGATAGAGAAATTTTGGCAATAGTATATGCGATAAATGCTTTTAGGTTGTATTTAGGATTTAAAGAATTTACAATTAGAACAGAGTGTGAAGCTATTGTTAGATATCATAATCAATTTAATAGCAAAAAGAGCTCAACTAGAAGATGGGTTCTATTCGAAGATATTATCACTGGCAATGGATATAAAGTAATTTTTGAACATATAAAGGGTAAAGAAAATAATATTCCTGATCTATTTTCTCGTTTTGTTATTTTGCAGAAATGAAGAGATCAATGGGCTTCAATGGTGTGGAATCATTCAGCTTTGGAACTGAAAATAGGCTCAGAATATTTCCACCCAACACATATAAATTCAAGCCAAAAGATCATATAGTAATAGATGAAGTTCAAGAATGTCTTTTAGATAATTTTTGGTATCAATATAACAATAAAAGGGAAGATAGAGGTTATGTGCTATCAATTTTGAATAGTTTGGCTGAATATTTTAATATGATAAATCAATTAATGCCTACTTGAATATGCGAAGAAATAGAACGAAGCCAATTTATGTAGTATATGAAGGGAAAGCTCCGGAATATACATATCATTTGAAGAAGTAATATGCCAGAAGAAAGAAGCAGCTCTATCAGGAGGAATATCCTGGAAAAAATATACCAAGATTGAAGATGCATTGGGCCAAGCCAGAAAAATTTTTAGGTTTAAATTATTACATTGAGCCAGCTGCAAAAGAATATATTACAAAGCATAAAAGAATACGTAACAAGAAAAATCCAATGAAACCAATAAATCCAGCTTGAAATACCGTCTATGAATCCAAGTAGGGATGTCATCTACAAATATAAAAGAACAAGAGTTAGGCCAAAAACAAACATATAAAGAATGTCTACTAAAAGGAGTAGATCCTTTAGATGGATCCTATATTGAATGGGCTATAGAAAGTAAAATTGCTGAAATAACACCAAAATTAAAAACAGAAATAAAAAAAGTTCTTATCGATATCAAAAAAGAAATAGATGATAAATTCGAAGAATTCAAAAAGTTATATGATGAGAAATTAGACATACCACTGTCAGATATGGATGGTTTGGATTTTGGTGGTCAAAACCAAAATTCAATCTCAGAATAAAAACACAAACCTGCAACAAAAATATATAGAAATTGGTATACTTTGATAGAATACTATCAAAATTTAGGGCGTGGAAGACCCCTAATAGCAGGCAAAAAATTTTAAGTGACAGATGTCAACGAATATGCAATCAGTAGTACAACTTTAAGACAGATGTCAATGAAGATGCAATCAGCGGTGCTACATGGTGGACATGGCGCTATGTGACAAAAAGAGAGTTGGCTGCAATAAAAAGAGAGTTGGCTGCAATTGACAAACAAACAAAGAGAAGAGTCCAAGAAATAAAAATATCATTCAAGCCTAGACAAACAAGGCTTGATTGTGCAAAGTATTAGGTTGATTGTACAAAGTACTAGGCACCGCATAGCAGAATTGCTCCATGCAGTTTTGCCTATATGTGGCTGTATGTCTATCTGTACACTAAATAAAGCGGTGGAGGACTCCTCAGCGTAGCTATAAAAGGACACTGCCTCTTCATACTGGGAGACACAACAGGAAGCACTCTAGCAGGAGTTCCCAGAGTCCTCTCCCACTCTTTTAGTACTACTAGCAAAAACCACCTGTAATATAGCAGCTGTAAATAAATCCACCTCTGTTCTCGCTTGAAGGTAATACTTCAGCACTCTTTGTAAATCTCGGGTTCCCGAAAGGGAAAACCATATGTAAACTTGTTCCAGCTTTATGAAGTAATTTCTTTATACACCTAAGATTATTTGTTCACCGAGTGTTTATGCAAGTGACCCTATAGGAAGAAACTCTACGGTAGTTCTCATCTTTAGCCTCCATCTTGCTTAGGCATCTGGAGAACCGTTGTCCGTAGAGAAGTGTTCCCTTCCGGTGGAACTGCCTGGGGAGACGATAAGCGTTCAGCTAGAATGAATATTCTAGGTGATATCAAGAGAAGTTGCTTCCAAAACGAGAATAAGTTATGCATATGGTGAGTACCGAGTAGGATTTTACAAACAATTGTCTACAACAAGCCGGCTGATCCCTTAGGTCTCGCCAACCAGTTGGGTCCCATATCTCATTAGATTTACAAATCTTTTGATAAAATTTAAATGGTAGAAATACCATTATTCTGGGGAGAGGTAGTATATATCTAGAAGATCGATCTTGTTCCTAGAAGTTATTAATTGGCCTGTTGCCACGACCGTAGCTTGTTTCCTATCTTTGAATTGAAAGTTATTTCTTTTTTTTGTTGAGAAGTCGAAATCATTTATTGGAAATTGATTACTGAGTTAAAAGTTGAATCACACAATTGGAATTCTTATTTTTCTTGTGTTAAAATTAAAAACCACGTAAGATTGTTTTAGTCAAATGTATTCATGTAGCTTTCATTATTAAGTGGCTAGTGTGCCTTGTGACGGTGTGGTTTATTTCACAACGGATTACTAAAATATTTAAGATGATATTAAAAAAGATGATTCCCCAAAAATCATTTACTCCCAAATGCATGCTAACTTGGTCCTCAAGAATGGTAAAAGGTAATTTAATTGTCCTGTTGTACACTGACGTACGTGAACCTAAATGTCATTGTTAATTCCTTAATATTTGGGAAATTTTAATAGGATGTCATGCCCATTCAATTCCCTCAGGAAATAAAAACACAGGTTAGTTATAAAATTGTCATTTGGATGACACGCGGAGAAAACATAGGAACTTAGGGCTCCATTTTGGAACAGAGGATTTTCATAGGAAATTTTTCCTCTAAAATTCATGTGAATTTCATGTGGAGTATTCAAACAAAATGTTTGACAAATTCCCTGTATTTTCAATTTTCTGTGAATTACATATGTCGTGACTTTCTATTTCTATGTTTTTATTATTCCTGTGATTTTCAATTCATGTGTCTAAAGGAGCCCTTAGAGGTATAGGAAAAAGAAAGCACGAGCTAAAACCCCATGCTTATCTTATATTCCATAGAATTTTCAAAAGAATTTTGTAGGTTGAATTCTTTGTTCCGGAAGGACTCAATACGAAAGTGTTCCAAAGGATATGAATCCTTCGTAATTCCTACTTTTTTCAATTCACTACTGCAGGATCCCAAATGGGTGCAGGATACCAATTTGGGGGCACTTATGCAAACGGGCATAGGTACTAGTTCTGTCTGGAGAACCGGTTTTGTCTTTGTTGGCCCTAGTTCTGTTTGGAGAACCAACACCTATAATGTTCGAAATTAAAAAAAAGTCCCCGAAATTGGGTCGGCGCTGTGACCGCCCTGGGCACCGCGGAAGAGGAAGAAGCGGCCAGCAAAGGCAAGGAAGGGGAAGAGGAGGTTGCCGATGAAGACGAAGGTGCAGTGGGAAACCAATGAAAAACCCACGCGTCTCGTTGTCTAGGAAAACATCCCCGAGTAGGCTTTCTCGGATCTTGCACCAAGCCAGCAAAATCATCACCATCACCACAGAGACAGATGTAGGGTATCAGATCGGAGAGCCAACAGGGAAGGGGCTGGCTTACCAGCTGCGTCAGGATCAGATCCATGGTGTGGTGATGATAGGATGGGAACTGGGAAGGTGAACCAGTCATATCCCATCATGAGCAACAGGGTCGCCTACCTCACTATGGCATTTATCTTCTTCCCCGTGACCTTCTCCCTGCATGTTGGACCACGGCATAGACGAGGTCAGGACGGTTGGCCTCGAAGAGCGAGGATAGGAGGCTCGACTGGGAGGGGAGGAGAGGGGTGGCGAAGGAGTGAGCAGACGGGGAGGGCGAGGAGGACATTGTAGTCCGTGAGGCTCACACGGCGGGGAGGTAGGGGACGACGGAACTAGGAGGAAGAGGGAGTTGGAGGAGAGGGTGGAGGAAGGAGAGGTGATGAGGACATCAACGTGATCGATATATCCACACCTACACAACAATAACAGATTTTTTTTCGATTACTCGTGCTCTTACACGCCGAATAAACTATGAGGTGAGTTTGTTCTTATCTTCTTGTCCATCTTATTTAGACTATGGAAACATTTGCACTCTTGTTTTGGTTAGGAACGACAGATAGGACCCAAAATAAAACAGATGTGTAGGCTGGATTCGAATTGCAAAACAACACCAACTTGTGACGACCGCCACGACTTCATACGGACTCCGTTTTGGGCAGGCAAGTACTTTATGAAAAGCTTATTTGGCACAACAAATCTCTCAAGCTGAGTTAGGGCTACACATGTCCACTTTTCATGCCGCAAAATCCATTTCCCTTTGATTCTTGTCCATTGTTCCTAAGCAAAACAAAAGTGCAAACGTTTCCATGGTCTACATAAGATGGACAAGAAGATAAGAACGAACTCACCTGATAGTTTATTTGATGTGCATGAGCACGAGTAATTGAACCAAAAATCTGATGTTGTTGTGGATGCGTTTTGGATGTTTCGATCAGGTGGATGTCCTCATCATCAACAAATACACCGTCTCCAATGGTCACCACGATCTTGGTTGTATAAGCTCGTATAATCTTTCAAGCTGAGCTACACATCTCCACTTTTCATGCTAAAGTAGAGCAACCATTAGTGAAAACAATTGCTGAGATTCCTTTGTCACAAGTTGATTTACTTGTTGTTCCTTATGATAAAGAAGAGTTGTGTGATAATGCTTCACTTATGTCAATGCCACAACTAGTGAATAAACATGATATTTCTAGTGTTAGTTCTTTATGTGTTGATTTTAAGCATGTTGTTCACATTACTAATGAATTGAGAACGTGAATTGCTATCTTCTTTAAATACTTTGGGCTACAGTCTGTTTGATGAATTTTGCGAGCTTAGTAATTTGAAGAAATTATTTGCTATGTTTGACTTGCCATGTCCAGATAATTGTATTTTTCATATATTTGGTGAAAATAATGATAGAGGAACATATTTGGTGCATAGAGTTTACATATGTTCAAATTTAGAACCTCCTTTAGTTTAGGATAAAAATTGCAAGCTAGAGAGACATGTTGTTGCTAATCATGTTATCTCAAGTTTGTCTTGTTTTGATTTAAGAAAGAGGTTGGTTTTGAAGAAGGGGAGTGATTATATAGCTCAATGCTGCTACCACATGTCATTAAAAAAGCATCATGTGATTACTTGACTTTTGAAGAAGTGGAGCGAGATGAGCTGCAAGAGAATAATTTAAATGTAGTTCCTATGTACTTGGTTGTGCATTCCCATTACCAGTTACAGTCGTTTCATACGAGATTAATATTATTTGCTAAAGAACTGATGATATTACATGACAAAAATTTATTGCGTTTGTTTTCATGTAGACACTTCTATGGGCAACATCATGCACCACCAAAGAGCATCATATGGAAAAAGGACGATTTTTCGTGAAGAAGGGAAGGATGATGTGATTATGACTACCATTGAGACAACCATTGTTTGCATCATAGATAAACCGGAAGACATCAAAATCAAGTTGTCCAAGTTTTGGAATCCAAATGGGCAACCTGCTACAGTGGTGACTTCAAACGACGCCAAATATATATACAAGCTTTGTTTTGGGCCCATGAGTACTTGATGGAAAGCCCTCGGAGTCCTCTTTTCAACAGATCCAATCTCATATACAAATTCCATCTAACTTGGCTGCAATCATAGAAATAAGGTGTTGGATCACCTATGATGGACCTATGGGCTTATAACTTCATCTGGGACCCCGACCCAAGTGAGGTCTATATGGGGTGCGCCCCAACCTAGTGGAGCATGACCCTAATAACCCATTGGTCCTCCTCTCACCTTCTTAAATAGCTAGCTACCCCTCTGGGTTTCTCGGGTTTTGTTTAAATTAAAGTTTAGTCATTGCTACTTTACCTTATAGTTACACGTGTCGGATAGACCGCCTAATTACTCATCTTCGAAACCCCACCTTATAATGTATGTTCAATTCTATTGCAATATCAGATTGCTTTTATCTTATTCTTGCTTGTTTCTTTGATTTGCTTGCAAGAATAAGGTTGATCTGCATCGCCAAGATCAACAACTCACAGAGAGGTGTATCGATCGCTAAGACGCAACACAACAACATCTCGTACGGTTGTAGTTGGGTCATCAACGTTTCTCCCAAATTGTAGTTATCATCAACTCATCAAAATCTCGGGCCAATCAAAACTGTGAGCTTATCAAGTGGAGCTCAGGGTTTATCAAAAGGCAGTTGTTGAGGAAGGATCAAACGAAAGCACGAGAGTGAGATGGAGGTGATGGAGAGAAAGGAGGCGGCGGTGCCAAGGGCGCGGTTGACGTGGTCTAATAATGGCATGGCCAGTCGATAGGAGATGCGTGTCATGCCCGAAAATTTATCCCAATTTTTTAGACTATTTTGTGTATTAAATCCCTGTCATGGAATCAACCAGGGTACACAAAATAACAAATTAATACATAGATCCAAACGTAGAATAAAGCATATAAATACTTACAGAAGAGGCACTTAGTCCTCGCACTCGAAGAAAAGCTGCAGGGAAAGAAAGGACGATCCTAGCGGGGCTTTAGCTCCACTCCACATGCAAACTCAACCGGGGTCTGAGCCTTGGTCCTCTAACACCGTCTTCAACTCAGAAGCACTACACTTCTAAAAGGGGGAAGGAATTTGCAAGGATGAGTACAACCACAGTACTCAACAAGCCATGACGAGAAAATGCAAATAATGCAAGGGAGTACAAAGAATTCATATATAGGGCTATTTTGTAGAAAATCCGCATTTCCAAGCATTAAAATATTTTAAGGCATTTCAATAAAATGTGAGCCTATCTCTACTCAATATTTATCAAGCCGCGCTTCAACGCGATCTTGCCTTAACTCAGGCCAACATGTGCTAACTTCAATTCTTTCAGTTTTAAACATAATTAAATTCTAATTTGGGTACATTGCTCAGCTTGCCCATAACCGAGGGCGCGACTATTTGAATAGGTTAAACTCTGATCAGAGGTGTACATCTTTACCCACTAGACATGTCTTCCTCACGTGTTGCGACGTGCCACATGCCAACATGGCATACAGACGAAAGCCATGACATAACTCATCGCTTAGTACTGCCCACCGACATAGACTTCCCCCGCCAGGTGCCCTGGGTTGAGCAGACAGTCTATGCCCCTAGACATCTTGACTCGTTCTGAGCCTTCACTTGCCAGAGATGTCAGCCCTACCTAGGACCTCATTCACCCCTTTCCGTGTATTTTTTGTTCAAGACCGCACTAGACGACATGTTAAGCCTTACCCATTAGACAGGTGGTAGTACAAAATATGCTTTGCAACAAAGGGCCAAAGACCAGTCCTTATGACGACCGAGGTGCGACTAGCGAAACCAAGCACCCCATGCCCAGCCGAAAACATGTTTGGGGAATTTTGAAGGGGACATTTATTGCCAAAGCTAAACATCCAAAATTTCTTTTATTTACAAGTTATTCCTTGGTCTAATTGTTGAAAACATCTATTTGTTTCTATTCAAGCAAGGCTAAGCATATTCCTAAGTTTGCTAGTGAGTACCACATATATAAAGTGCTCACTAGTTTTAGTTTTCCTAGAGTTATCAAGGATCATAATAATATAAGTAATAGGGCTATAACAAGGAGAATTGGCAATGCTAAATAAAACAGTGATAAGAACATGGATTTATATAAAGCAAAATGCAATAATTTAAATAAACATAATTTTGTAAGTTGGGACAGTAATATGATCAAAATGACATGACTTGCCTTGCTACTTCAAACAAATATTCTTTTCCTCGTGAGCACGAACCTCCGAAACGATGAAATATACACGCTGGCACACAAAACAAGGAAAAAGCCTAATAAAAATAAAAAACAGTACATGAAAAGTAAACGAACATGTAGAGCTCAATTTTAGATTAATTTTGTATATTTTAATGGCCCAATTTAGAGTTCGTATGGATTATATATGAATTTTAGAAGTTTTGGACCATCTAAATAAATTCTGGAAATTAAATTGATTTATTGCGTAATTTTTAGTTATTAGTACAAAAGAAAAAGGGGCCAGGATGAGGAGAGCGAGCAAGGATGGTGCAGGGAGGCTCACCATGCACTCAATGGTAAGAAGAGGCAGCGCGGGTGCACGACGGTGAGCGGAAGAAAGGCCGACACACGGGTGCCGACGCGGGTGACGAGGACAACAACAGCAGCCAGCGGTGGCTACACAGGGGCGAGGACGACGTGGAACACACTGCTGCGTTGCCAACAACAGAGACGACGAGGCCACGAGGCAATGTGGCGGCACAAAGGAATGGCTGGCCAAAGATTGCACCGGCGGGGACGATCATGGGACACTGGCGACAAAAAGGCAAACCAAGCGAAGGCTGGCAAAGGAGACGACGCTATGATGTCGAGGATGAAGATAGCGATGTCGAACGAAACACTGGCGAGGTGGCAGTGGCTGCCGGTGGAGGTGAACAACGGCATTCTCACTATTCACTGCGTGGGGGTAGTGTTTCGATGGCATCCGAGCTCGGGGAAGGGCATACCAAGGACGAGCACGGCAAGGCGAAGCCGTCGGTAGTGATGGCGTAGGTTGGCAGTGCCCGGCTCGACAGGGAGGCTGCCGAAGGTGGAGAACGATGACGTTCTTCACCAGTTGCCTGCTGGGACACGCTATCAGTGGACTTGGGCAAAACGGAGGGGTGGCCTAGGAAGTAGGTGATTCCGTGATGCCGGTAAAGAATATGACGATGTCGGGTAGCACTCCGGCAAGGTGGCATGGGCTGCTGGAGTGGCGCCGCCGATGCCGAGGTAAAGGCACCACGGGCAACAAGGTTTTCGTGGGTTCCGGGCGAAAACAGGGCTTGGCCGAGGAAGGGGAGGTGGCTGCGATGCCGAGGATGACGTTGTCGAGGTTTTGCGTGGTTCCTATCAACTGGAGGGGCGGCCAGAGTTGGAAAAAGGCGGTGTAGACCCCCATTTTTGTAACAGGATTCATTCGTGTTCATAGTACCATTTACCTGGATCGAGTAGTTTGGTACCCACGAATACATTGCTGAATCATCCAGTGCATGATACAACCATCGACTTACACAAAATATTACAATATAGGGCCCGGAGGCAATTATCTAGAGCATAGGACCAAACGTTCCGGAATACAAGCAAAAGTAGAAATTAGATAAGGTAACGGCACGCCATTGCCATAGGCAACGACCGAAGCTAATACCTACTGGACGCTATCACCCTCCACACTCTCCTGGTAGTACGCGACGGGTCTTCAGGGTCCCCAACGCCCACATCTGGATGTTTGTATGTATAGCAAGGGTGAGTACCAACCGTACTCAGCAAGTCATCACAACAAGGATGCATATGATAGGGGATAACCAAAGGATGGTTGTGGTTCTTTTGCATAAAGCCAGTTTTGCAATTCTTTTCACAATCCTAAGACCTAAGCCTGTTCAAGTTTTATTTCCATAGTTCATTAAATCGGTGATGGTTCTGTCCACCATCCATTGTGATTCCAAGGATAGCTTCCCGCCACCGGAAAATCATGATTTTCTGGGGAGTCTACCCCTTCTCGCATTTCAAGAAGTTGATCCACCAGCACATAAAAATCATCATGCAAACCCATCCCATCATTTTAAAATTTAGAGTCTAGCCAAGAGAGAAACTTGTCACGCCACTCTATATCCGCGAGCATGGCTATTCGAATAGATTGATTTACTCACACTGGAGTGGATGTACACTTTACTCGTACTCCGTGACTGCCCATGAAATGAGCCTACGTCCCAACACATGAGACGGTCACGGCAAAGCTTTTCGATAACCTCACTTTGGCAGTACCCGCTCCATGAACTTAAATCCTCTTGCACTCTAGCCGTAAAGGTTCCTAGCGATCGAGGAGTTCGGCGCTCCGGGGTAAGGGAAAACTCACTCAATCTTTAAGTTATAATTAATTTCCGATTTTGATTCATCACTTCAACACTTAGGCCGCAGCCCCATCTCAACAACACATATCACATCTCAACATTGGAACCACTACGCATGGATATTGCTCCCCTCGGCTATCTAATCCACTAGGTCTATACCCATTCGAGAAGTATGGTTGTACAGGCTCGTTTCATGTTTAAGTCTCATGGCTTGGTCCTTAATTGACCAGGGTCGGCACTTGCCTTTTCCTGAATCCACCCAAATCATCCAGCCGCCCTAGTCTAAAACATTTGTTTGTTTTAGTTTTTCATCAAAGAATCGCTTTATCCTTGTCATGGCAGAGTGGCGCTCATGTCTCCACTTGCCGAACATCAACCACCATTCCCAAGGTAGTTGCCCAAGCATATAGCATTTTGATAAATATGAGTATGCAAGAATCTAATTTAGCATGGCCAAGCAATATCGAAGATTCTCTTTGGACAAATCATGTCGTAGGTTACAAATAATCAAATCCGAAAAATAATTAACCCTAGAGCGCGACACTATTTAGAAGTTTACATTTTTGAAAATCCATATGCTAAAATTAATATTTAATAACAAAATAAATTATAATAAAATTCCTAAAGTGATAATTAAATAAATCGATTTAGGAGATAACTGAATATTCTTACAATTATATTTAATAATTAATCTTTATTTATCTTCAAATAAAAATTTGATTCGGGAAAAGAATATATTTTACTCCAAAATTTTCCAAGTATTTTTCCCAAATTTTATTTTCTTATTTTATTTCTTTTCGTCCTTTTCTCTTTTCTTTTTCTTTTCTTTTTCTTTCTTCTATCTTTTTTTCTTTTTTATCTTCTTCCCCTCGTCTTCTTTTCTCTTCCTCTGTTTCTTTCCTTCCACTCTCTCTTCTCTTCGGCTCGGGCGAGCCATTGCAAGGCAAGGGCGCGGGGGTGGTCGGCTACTGGGGAAAAGGAGAAGAGGGGGCTCACCGGCGTGGTGCGGCGGCGAGGACGGCAACCGTGGAGCGGCGGCAGCGCTCCGGGCGGCTTCGGTGCGGCGCGGCGTGGGGGTGATGGCGGCGACCATGGTGGCGTGGCGACGACGGCTCAAAATTGGGCGGCGACGACGTGGTGAGGAGGAGAGGGAAAGGGAGAGGGAATGGCGGGGAGGAGCTCGGGCCCCTTCCCTTTTATAGGGTGGCCGGAGAGAGCACGGGAAGGGGGGGGGATGGGTGACGCGGGCGGCCGACGCGTGGCGGCGCTGAAAGGGGAACCGGGTGCGGCATGGGCGTGCGCGGGGCACGACGTGGCGACGGCGCGCGACGTAGCTATAGCGCGGCGATGCGACGGCGAGAGTACGACGGCATGGCGTGGCGACGTGTGACACGACGGCGGCGTTGACACAGCGCGGCGGCGGAACGCCCGCGCGACGCGTGGCGTTGCGGCGACGTGCGTGACGTGTGCACGGCACGGCGTGGGCGCGGGCGAGACGACGTCGAACACCCGGCGCCCGGTGAACACTCGCATTTCTTCTTTTTATTTTATTTTATTTGTTCCTACCCAAAATTTAAAAATATAACCTTGGCCCCAAAATAAATTTAATTTTAAGTTTTCAATTTTTCTCAACTTTGCTAATATATTTTTGTAACCTTTTTATTTATAATCTAAGATTTTATTTTATTTTATTTTATTTTTGTATTTTCCAAAAATACGGTTTCGATCCAAAAATAAATTTTTATCAACCTTAGCTTTTCTCAATTGTATATTTTTATAATTTTTATTTTTGATATTTATTTTGGAATTTCCTTTTTGTTTAGGGTTTCCAGAATCTTTTCGACATTTCCGCCTTTTAAATATTTCTTTATTTATAACACACAGTAAAACTTGCAAATAAGAGGCAAATAAATAAGACGAGATGCAACAATCCAAAAGTTTTTGTAAGTTCCAAATTTTAGATTTTGATTTTTTTAAACCCCCCGATTTTCAGGGTGTTACAAACCTACCCTCCTTAAAATAAATCTCGTCCCCGAGATTTGGGTTGGGTTGTTGTTGGAAGTTTGTTGGTTTATATAGGACTGATCTATTTAGGACTTCATCCCAACAAACGATGGATAGGATATTTGTTTAGGATGAGGTGGAAATCTATCATGGAGTTCTGAAGGTGATCCTTAGTGTGTCTTTGCGATTCTTTGTTTCAGATAACTATGTTATCCATTTTTTTAAACCTTTCTAGGTACTCTAGACTTAGTGGTTCTATTAATCTAATATGTCCACGAGGAATCTTTTGATGTGTGCCCTTGCTTCGTTTATAAAGGAAAGGGGAAAGAGAGGTGGCTTGTCTCTCACACTTGTCCCGGCTAGCAGATTGGAGAGTGAGTGGAGGCGAAGTAGCTCGAGTGAAGGAGGGATGGAGCGAGGGTCACATGACGAAGGCGAAGTAGAGCGATGGGTTCCTGGCAGAGGAGGACTTCGTCGGCGGTTAGGGCTTGCAGTCGCAGGGTCCCGGATGGGAGGAGATGTTTCCTCATCGGTTAAGGCAATGGGTGGATTCGTCGCCGGAGACGATGCTCGAAGGATAATGGTGTGGAAGCGCTTCGGTCGCGGAGGCTGCATTCTGGCGAAAGGGGTTGCTGCTTGGCGATGGATGTGGGCAAAAGTGTGGTATGTCGGAACGGATATTAGTACTTTACTGGCTTGGGTGCTATACACACTAGTTTTTGTTTGGAGACTGTGGTGGAATGCGACAAAGGATGGTTATCAGGATTTCATTTGTGAGGCAGTTTGTCTTCTCGTCGTGTTGGCACCTATTGTCTTTCTCTCTTTTCCGGGATTACTAATAGATTAGGTAGTCAATGGATGGTCCCTAGAATTTGTCCCCTTATGTATGGATCTGGTGGCCACTGCCTGAATCTCTCTTTTGCTTTTAAATTAGGAGCACATTGGATTTTTGGTTTAAACTGGTGCTCGAGTGGTTTAGGTTGTTGTTGGGTTTTGCTCGTCAGAAGAGTTGTTGGATGGCATTGATTGTTAGGATTGCGACTTGTATCCCAACTAGTATACCTTGTAAAGAACATGAAACTAATTATGTTTTGAGGAAACTTAGATCTATCTACACCTTGTTCTGCTGAGAACAGGGCGTAATGTCCAATTGACTAACAGGTGGTGGCGGTGCCCGTCTAAAGAACGATCTTTCAAACATATAAGATTTAGTATGTCTAACGTCAAGCTTTTCTTAAGTTGTATAATATACTTGCTATTCCAAGATTTTAGAGGCTTTTATTTCATAGATGGATAGTGACCTTATATGGTATGTTTGTGATCCAGGGACTTTGTGGTTGACGGGAGACCATCCGAGGAAGGTTTCGTTTTATCTAGCTACAACATGGTGCACAATTTTAAGTATCCATGGTTATGTCACTCTACCCCCCTTAAATAAATTTTATGGTTTGCTTTAGGCATTATCAGCAAATCCTTAGGAAATACGTCCAGGTAATCCTGAACTTACTGGCATACCGGTCATGGATAGTAGGGTAAATATTCCCACGGCTCGTTCACACAACATCAAGTCTCGGTCCATGGTTATGCTTGTCGGTGAAGTCCATCGGGTGGATAGGGTGACTTCTCCTTCGGCCAAGTCTATAACTCCCTTGTTCTTAGTCAACTAGTCCATCCCTAGAGACATCGAGGGTTTGTGGCGGTAATACCATGATGTTTGAAAGAAATACCATGTCTCTAATTCGAATGGGCATATTGTTGATGAGAAATTTTTCTCACGCGCTGGCCTGGGAGATCCGCTTAACTCCAGTGCAGGTCCTTCTCGGCTACCTATGCTGTGCAGGGCGTGCCAGTTGATTTGATTTGTTAACCAAAAAGAGAAACAAAGGAATATATGTTAAGTGTTAGGTTAGATCCCCACTGGATCGGCTGAGGGAATCCATTAGCATATATATGCTATCCTAAAATATATTTAAGCCAAACGACTGGAATGGATCGGCTATACCAAGACAGCATCAATCGTGTAACCTAAATACAGTAAAGGATAATAAATATATGAATCGATAACCTAACCGATACTGGAAAGCTAACGATGAATCGGCTAGTACTCCGATGAATCTTATGAAAAGATACCACTCTTGAACCAGATGCGCATGGCCCGGAAATTGGCCGTCGGCCGCCGATGGCGGGCCGATTTCGGCTAGTAACGTCCGACAAAAATGTGATCTTAACATAAGAGGTAGTCCTAATATAAATCTAATAATAAATATATTAAAAGAAACATATCATGGCAGATAAGGCTGGCTGAAACCCCGGCACTGTCTCTAAACAATATAAATCTTAGCCGAACAGATCATTGATAGTTCTAAAAACGACTTAATAGTTCGAACCCGATGCAACATTAAGTATAAAAAGAAAAACCTAATCTATTGCAGCCGATTTATATCCCTCGAGACAGTGGATACCGCATATAAACCAGCCAACCTTTAGATCTAGCCCTATCGGCTGCAAGTTCTTGATAGAACTAGCCAATGGCAGGATAGATCTAAACATTAATCTAATTTACATGCACTATATGATAAGAAGCGCAGTATAAACTCTTGAATCTAATGTGTCATTACGACGGAAGCACTAGAAACAACAGATCATACCACTAATAACAAGCATTTACCTAGATCTGGGGATCGAAACGATGCAGCCCGTAGCCAAACAAACTGCTCATCTGAAGAAAAAGGTTGGCGATGCGCCAAAGGTTTGATTGATTGTGATTCTCTTCGTTTACAGGGGGTCTCGCGTCCTATTTATACCCAAGATATAATTATCTGTACAAAGCCTGGACTCTATCTAAACTACTATTTAAAACACAACATTATCCCGAGAAGGACCCATGCCGTGCTACAACTAACAGTTTAAACAAACTCCTAAATTACAGATACAATTACCGTTACAGGACTCTATCCATAGGTGGCAATATCATTTAACGTGCAACTAACAACCGAATCTTCTATTTATCCTCAAACTGCTGCACTAGAAACGGTTTTATCTCTTTCAGACCTGGAATCGGCTATCGGCTGCCATTGTCCAATCCAACCTTAGCCGATTGGCCTCGCAGCCGATCACTCGTCAGCCGATGCGGCCTCTGTTTCCACACCAAACCAGCCGATCCGATCCTGCTTCGCCTTTGCAGACTTAGGGACTTAATTACCAAATTTCAGTGTTAACACATGCCCCCCAAGTCCGTGATACGAAGTGTTACGGATTTGCTTGCCTCTTCAAACTCCCGCTCTTTTCTCGACCTAAACTGCTTCGGCTTCTCCCCAAGTGCCCTTTAAATATCCACTCTGCTCGGCCGAGACGCTTACGCCTTCAAAACACACTCAGTCTCTTCGCATACAGGCCTCTGCCTTCTCTCTCCTCTCTGGCGGTTTCACTGGCGTCCATCAAATCTCAGCGTTCTTTGCAACCCGGACTTCATCTTCGCCCAAACGACCCTGATGGCCTCCACCGTCGCTGCGTCAAGCGCCTCTGTCGCGCCAGCCACCGCCACCACACCAACTGTAGCTGCCGCGCCAACCACCGCTGCCATTCCGGCCGCCGCCATTGCCGAGTTCCCTGAGGTACTCCTATTTGATCCAGAACTCCTTCTCCGTTCGAATTTACTTCTCCAACCATGTTGCATCAATCTTGCGTTCAACCATTTTTGAATAGCACTTTCCTTCGTTTTTTTCTTGATTAGTACTTTTTCCTTCTTCGAACTGTAATATGCAACCGTTCTTGATTAGCGCCCCTTTTTTTCTTTTTCTGAACTGTAGCACCTGTCACATCAAGTGCTTATCCCAAATCTGACACAAGCCCAGAGGTTTTTTCTCGGCCCCATCGGCAAAATTGATCCAGCCGATGTGATTATGGCCGAGACCAACAGAATCCCCTTCAACACCGCCAAGCCATCTCTCACCCATTGGAATGGGACATTTAAGTCGTGGCTGACGACTGACGCCGCTTGGGTCGAGTGGTACAAGAGAATGCACTTGGCCAAATACACTCAATGGGAGGAGACCGGGATAGCCCAAGGCTTGGCTTTGTCCATTGACAACATGGAGAAGGACGAGCCGCTTCTGTCGGCTGCAACGTATTTCTGGAATGACAGCTTCAATGCTTTCATCTTTCGACAAGGGCCGATGACAGTCACATTGGCCGACGTGTACATGACAACCGGCTTGGACATCGAGTCATCGGCCAACCCCAGCAACCTGAGCCGAAAGGGACAGCACCAGTTCAAAACCAAGGCCATCGGCGGGTGGAGCGGCTTCGTCACCCAGAACATGAAAGATGGACCCGTCGGCCATAGGGAGCACGCCGCATTTCTGATGATGTGGCTCAAAAAAATTTTGTTTTGTGGATCGAGCTGCGGGCTGATCGCCAACCGGCAAGTCGTAGCCGAAATCTTGGCCGACGGGGCAAGCTCGCGCTGGGAAGTACCTCTTCGGCTATTTGTACCAAATGCTGCATCAGCCGCCGCAAAAATAGCCGCCAACGACCCAATCAACACCGGCGGCCCCCGGTGGTTCCTTCGATTTGGTGGTGCTAGCAACCCAAAAGGTGGCCGGTCGGCTCCCCGACAAACGCCATATTCCCAAGGGAGCTGATCGAAGACGAGGACGGCAACGAGATCACCACCACCAGGTGCATAAGCTACGGAGAAGCAGCAGCCGCTCATGCAGGCTCGAGGCAATCGGCTGAATTGCTCGCCGAATGGTTCATTGCCCTTTACGACGGGCTGTCTCGCGAGAACCGTGCCTGGTACTTCTACCAGGATCGGGGACTGTTTGAGTTGCCAGCCGACTTCAACTGGGACGACATCAACTCGGCCGACAACCCAAGGTGCAGGGAGCTGTTCATCACCGCTCTGTCCCCCTGCATCCTGCCGACCGGAATCCATCAGGGCCGATCAGTGGCCAAGAGCTACAAGTTTTATTATCCGGTATCGGCAGCGAGGCGGTTCGGTCTTGGGCAGATGCCCATCGGCTTTTATTACGCCGACAAGATTGAAACGAGGGGTTGGTAACCCAAGATTTGATAATGCATCGGCTGCTGAATATAGCCGGCTCTCCCCTCGGTGAGATCGGCGTGGTGACCCTGTCGCTCAGGAAGAGCGCGGCCTACGACCAATGGTGGTCAAATGCCATATCTTTCACCAGCGGTCATCACATTACGTCGATCTGCTCCTGCCCGAAGAAATCCCTTCGGTAAGCTTAGAAGTCCAAACGATTTTACTTCTTCTTATCATCGGCTGATATAGCCGATTAACATTTCCTCTTTGGTTTTCGGGAGACGGAGACGGAGCGGTCGACGGTGAGCGACTCCGGCGCCCCATCGAATACCGTCTAGGTGTTCGGATGGGGCGGCCTCGCTCCGTCGGCCATCGGTGAGGGGCGCCCCGCGTCGTTAACTTTGTGAGGCGGAGTCGCCACCGATTGCCAGAAGAAAAGGGCTGTACCACCCCTACAGCCATCGGCCGCGCCGCGCCCAAGAAACTAAAAGAGAAGAAGCCGCAGCGCCAACCGATGCACCCTCCCCTTAGACCCGACCGTCGTGCAGTTCCTCGACACCATCGCCAGCGAGGAAGTGCCGACGGCTGTTGGAGCAGCGGCCAAACCTGGGAGTTCGAGCCATGAGTCCGTCAATTCCCCAGCCGATGCTCCGCCGGTCCCAAGTCCTCCAGCGAGAAATCGGCCGGTAAGCCCTCATTTGACCAAGTTCGGCTTCATAATGATATCATTTGCTTCTGACCGAGCGATTCTTTTTAGGTCAAGAAATTGGCCGGCCGCAGTTCATGCCCCGCGCCATCGGTAATCGTCTCTTGCCACTTGACCTATAGAAATTAGCCGATTTGTTCGCTAACTCTTCTTTTGCAGCCTCCATGATCTCCGTCGGCTACCTCCTAGGCGTCCAGTGAGCATGCTGCGCTTGCCGCGGGCGGCGGCAACAACGTCGACGAAGAGGCCCCAACGGCCGCAGGCGGCAATCCAGCCGAGCCGACCGCTCCGACCCCGGTGCCAACGGTAAGCTGACTGAAACTGACGATCGACTCTTGTCAACTTAATGTCTTCTGATCATCTCTCTTTTCTACAGAACATAGCCGACCTCCTCAATTTTGACATGTCAGAGTTCGAGGAGTTTGGCAAAATCGGCGAAGAGGCGTTGGTGACGCCGGCTGAGGACCTGAGGGCCACCCTAGCCGACATCGGCAATCGGCTGGAGGCCTCGCTAGATGCGCTAGTGGTCGACAACAGTTCGATACGCGCGCGTTTCAAAGAAATTCAAGGCCAGCTGCCGGAAGCTCTAGCCGACGCCATTGTGCTGGCCACCTTCATGGAAGCCCACCAGCTCAAGTACGAATGGGCACGGCAGCGGATAGCCGAGCGCCGCGAGAACCAGGCACGGTCGGCCACCCTCCAGTCGACCAAGGACGCCATTGAGAGCCGAAAAGCTACCTACGATCGTCTGAAGACTGAGTCGGCGGCCAGGCTCGAGTAACTCCTTGCATGCCAAGATCAGCTGATGGCCGATCTCGTTCAAGTCACGAAGGAGATCGATGTCCATAAGGTGTACATGGCTGGTCTGCCGGCCGAGATCGAAGCTCAACGCCAAGGCATCAAGGCGGCTGTGGCACACTTGCGAGACCTGGTGAAGGGCATCCGGCCGGTGGCAGGGTCCGAGGCCGACGACGTCAGGGCGATTGAAGAGATAGACCAGATCAGGCGGACGGCGTTGTCGGCCATAGCCGATTTCTTAAAACAATGAGCTTGTAATATTTTAACATTCTGAAGTCAGCTACTGCCTCTTGTATTATACTTGTCATACTTTTGTGCTGGGATTGGACCTTAATCACTTCACTCATACTTGTAATCGGCTTTGACTTATGTGTAATATAGTTTATCAATTTTTTGCCGCTGTGCTTGTAGATAAGATTGGCTTTCGGCCACGCGTAGTGTCTTGAATTGCTCATGCTAAAATCGGCCCCAGCCGCCCGTATCGCTTCATGTTGCTGATTCCGAGACCACACCACAACCGTTGGTGTCAGCGCTTGAATTACGGTCGTCGATCCAAATCACTTCCAACGCTTTTATTTGGACTGCCGATTACAAGGCTTAAAAGTTTTAAAAATCTTTCAAAAAGCCTGACGCCCAATTTTGCAATCGGCTCGTGTACGTATACGCCCCCAAGTTTTGTTGATAGCTTCGGTGTCGACAAAATTGTGAGTTCGAGCCATTCGCGCATCATTGCCGTCCCTATCGGCCAATCGTTAGCCGATCGTAGAAAACATAAAAAAAACGTTGCATAAAAATGACTAAAGGCGATGCCTTGTTAAAGCAAGACATCGGCTGTCGTAAATCGGCTTAAGCAACCAGAGCCGAATCACGAGTTGATCCATACGCTTGGGTAATATTTATTTAGTTATTTTCCATTAAGAGCCTTTTCAAACACTTCTCCATCTAGCCCTTTTAGCATGTAAGCTCCTTTAGAGACACATTTGTGGATCTTGAAAGACCCTTCCCAATTTGGTGACCACTTGCCGAATTTGTTGTCTCTAGATCCAATCGGCAGTATCAATTTCCAAACGAGTTTGCCTTCCTTAAAAGATTTAGGCACCACCTTTTTATTGTAATGTTTGGCTACTCGTTCTTTATCATTTGTGACTTTTTCCAAGGCCCTCATCCTGGATAAAACTAAATCTTCTGATTCGTCCACCATCAGGTGATAATAATCATCGGTTGTGAGTTGATCCTGTAGCTGAATGCGCCTTGAGCCGATGACACTTTCCCATGGCAGCACTGCCTCATGTCCGTAGACCAGCTTGTACGGAGGGACTTGAATTGACCCGTGGCATGCCATCCGATACGTCCACAGTGATTCGGCTAATCGGCTGTGCCATTGTTTAGGGTACTCAGAGATCTTTCTTTTAATCAATTTGATCAAACTTTTGTTTGAGGCCTCGGCTTGTCCGTTGGCTTGTGCGTAGTACGGCAAAGAGTTAAGCAGCTTGATCCCCATGCCGTCGGCAAACTGAACGAATTCGTCTGATACAAAGATAGATCCCTGGTCTGTTGTTATTGTTTGTGGAACGCCAAATTGGTAGATGATATGTTCTTTGACAAACTCGATTATGTCCTTAGAATCCACTTTTCTGAGGGGAATCGCCTCCACCCACTTTGTGAAGTAATCTGTCGCCACCAGGATAAATTTATGCCCTTTGCTCGAGGGTGTATTGATCTGGTCGATCATATCAAAGCCCCATCCTCTGAACGGCCACAGCTTAATAATTGGGTTCATAGCCGATGCTGGTGCTCGTTGTATGGCGTCAAACTTCTGACAATCCTGGGAGCCCTTGTAATACTTGAAACAATCCTCCAGCATCATGGCCAGAAATACCCTGCTCGGCGAAGCAACCACTTCATTTTGTGGGCCGATTGATGTGTGCCACAGACTCCTTCATGTATTTCTCCGATGGCCACTGTAGCCTGATCGGCTCCCAAACACTTGAGTAGCACGCCGTCAATCGTCCGATAGTACAGGTCTTCATCGAGCAACACGTATCGCAATGCCTTGTATCGTAACTTCCTTGTAGCCGATTGAGAGGGGTTTTTGAGATAGTTGTAAACTTCAAACCTCCAATCATCGGCTGTGGTGGCGGCAACGTCTATGTCGATTTCTTTAGGCATCGGCGATAGCCCGATGCCCCCTGAGCCAAGTCATTGGCCTCTGAGTTCTGCTCTCTGGGGATATGTTTCAAAGTAACCAGCCGAAACCGTCCATTAGTTCCCGGCATTGCCGATAATAGACCATCAGTGCGTCATTTTTGCATTTATATTCTCCTGATAATTGGCTGATGACCAACAATGAATCTCCCATTATTTCGATGGCGTCGGCTTCAACTTCCTTGAGTAGATGTAATCCTTTAAGGACGGCTTCGTATTCAGCTTGGTTGTTTGTAGTGTGGGGGTTGATGGAAAAAGCAAACTCGAAGCTTGCCCCCTGTGTGAAATAATGACCAAGCCGATGCCACAGCCGTTGGTGCAAACCAAGCCGTCGAACGTCAAAGTCCAAGGCATGATTTCCACTGAGCCGATTGAATCGTTTCTGTGCTCCACAATGAAATCGGCTATGGCTTGCCCCTTGACTGCCCTTGGTGCCTGATACCTCAGATCGAATTCTGTTAGCGCAAAAATCCACTTCCCAATTCTTCTTTTGAGCACTGGAGCCGATAGCATATACTTAACTACATCGGCTTTACAGATTACTGTGCACTCGTTGGATAGCAGATAGTGCCTTAACTTCATACATGAAAAATAGAGGCAAAGGAATAGCTTCTCCATAGGTGAATACCTCGTCTCCGCGTCTAGCAATCGTCGGCTGAGATAGAAGATGGCCTTTTCTTTGCCGTTGACCTCTTGGATTAGGACGGAGCTGATTGATTTATCATCGGCTGATAGGTACAGTTTGAACGGTATTCCCTTTTGTGGGGGCATTAAAATTAGAGGGGAACTCAGATAATCTTTTATGTTGTCTAACGCCCTTTGCTGTTCTGCCCCCCATGTGAATGTGCGATCGGCTTTCAGCCGAAGCAGTGGTGTGAACGGCTCCATCTTTTCTGAGAGATTGGCTATGAACTGTCTGATGAAGTTTATCTTGCCGATCAATGATTGGAGTTGTTTTTTGTCCTTCGGAGGTTGAATTGTCTTGATAGCATTTATGCTTCTTGGTGTAACTTCAATTCCTCTTTCATGGACAAGAAATCCCAAGAATTGCCTGGCCGATACGCCAAACACGCTCTTAAGCGGATTCATCTTCAGACTTTACTTCCTCGTCCGTTCTAACACTTGTCTCAGATCGGCTATGTGGCCTTCTATCTCCCTTGACTTGACAACCACGTCATCAATGTATATCTCTACTAGCGAGCCGATCATATCGTGAAAGATGTAATTCAAGGCCCGTTGATATGTTGTCCCAGCATTCTTCAAGCCGAACGTCATTACTACCCATTCGTACAAGCCGATTGCGCCGGGACACCAGAAAGCGGTCTTGTGGATGTCCTCGTCGGCCATGAATATTTGATTATACCCTGCATTGCCATCCATGAAAATGATAATTTTGTGGCCTGAAGCAGCATCGACAAGCAGATCGGCTATCGGCACTGGGTATTCGTCTTTAGGGGTTGCCTTGTTTGGATCTCTGAAATCGATGCACACCCTAAGTTTACCATTTTTTTTCAACACTAGGACGATGTTTGAGACCCACTCGGCGTATCGGCAAGGCCGAATGAATCCCGCGTCGTATAGCCGAGTGATTTCGGCTTTAATTGCATCGTACATATTGGCCTTAAACCTCCTCGGAGGCTGTTTGAATGGCCGATAGCCTGCCTTAATCGGCAGCTGATGGACCACTATTGATCGGCTGAGGCGAGGCATCTCAAAGTACTCCCAAGCAAAACAATCTTTATATTCTTTTAACAACTCAATAAACTGGGATCTACAATGAGGAGATAGATTTTTGCTAATATACGTCGGCCTCGGCTTATCACCAAAGCCGATGTCAATTTTCTCTAATTCGTCGGCCGACGTGAAACCTTGCCCTAGCTTGCCATCGTCTTCGTACGCGGTGTCCATGCCAAAAACGCTTGAGCCCTCCACCATGTCTTGTTCAAAGCAGCAACTGCGGCTCGTCATTTCCAATCGGCTGTATTGTGGAATTGGACATATTTAGAAAATCAGTTTGCCAGATTTTCCCAGATAAACAATCGATGCCTTCGATTTCCCAAAGTGGCAAATCGGCAATGACGATACTAACTGACCTGCCGGCTGGTACGATCTCGATCTTATCACCATCCCATTGGATCAGGCTCTGATGCATTGTAGAAGGGATGCAGCAGTTAGCGTGTATCCAGTCCCTTCCGAGCAGCAGGCTGTAAGACCCCGTCCAGTCGATGATAAAGAACGTTGTGGGTACGGTCTTATTGCCGATGGTCAGTTCAACGTTGAGGACGCCCTTGGTTTTCGATGGGTTGCCGCTGAAGTCTTTGAGCACCATGTTGGTTTTTATCAGGTCTTCGGCTCCCTTGCCTAGTTTTCTGAATGTTGCGTAAGGCATGAGGTTGACTGCAGCTCCCCCATCAACTAGTATTTTGGAAATCGGCTTGCCGTTGACGAATCCTTTAACGTACAACGGCTTTAAGTGCCAATTTTTGGTTCCCTCGGGTTTGTCGAAGACAACCTGGTCTGGTGAGATTGCCAGTTTCGCCAGGTCGTCCTCAATGGTGTCTGCATCGGCTTCAGGAGCGCCGAACTCGATTGGCAGCACGAACACCATGTTAACCGATGCAGAAATTTTGCCTTTCCCTTTGGCTGCCCTCCTGGCTTGATCAGCTGGGCTTTCCTCAGCTTGCTCTTCGTCGGCTATGGCAGCTTTTGAAGGGTTACGCGGAGGCTACGCTAGCCAAAAACAAAACTTTTTACCGCGCAAACCAGGAACACTTGCAAGTAAGAGCCGATAGATCGTTACCGATTGGAGTAGAGTGCAGCGGAATAGCCAATCAGGGCAATCCGATCCGGAACAGTGTAGCCGATTCCCGAAGACAGCCGATTCGCCAATCAGCCGATTCAAGTCGTCCGGCCGCGTTCTCACGCCTCGCTCCGATGCGCCCGACCGCGGCCGATTCCACCACGGCCGATCGCTCCGATTGTAGCCGATCCGAAGCCGATCAACAGCACGCAACGGGCGCCTCTACCGGTATCCACACGTCCGGGGACGAACGCCGTACACCCGTGTGCTAGCACGCGATGCAAGGATAGGGTTTAGCTCGAAAGTGGGGAGGGTTTCTGTGGAGATTGATCTCGACGACTTCTGTTGCACGCGATGCAATTGACATGCCACAGCTCTCCACCCCTCCCTCCTTTATATAGAGTTGGCCGACTGGGACTAGTGGCCGATTAGGACTATATTTTGAATCGGATCTCATCCGTATCTCATAGAGTTGGCCGCCCACACGTCGTAAGCCCATAGGACTCTATCCGATCGGATCCCTATCCGATCGAGCCGTATCCGAGTCCAACTCGAATGCCTGTTCTTATCCCCTTAAGCGTGCGACCCGTAGGTTCGGTATACTCGGTTTCGGCTATAGTCTAACTTAGCCGATCGTCGGCTTGAGTCTAACTCAGCCGCACATCGCGGCGCCTAGCAGCACATATTGACACCATAGTATACAAGAATATAATATCGGCTCGAACCTGTAATGTGTACACAAATCCCTTTGCCTCACGATACCGGTTAAACTATAGGCAAGATGTGTTCCATCCCTTCAATAGCTTAACCATTCACTCGAACCGTATTGGATTATCGTCCGTTGATTGACTCCTCAATCAACTTAGCATGGCCATGCATTTCCATAATCCATTACCTCGAGTGGCCCGAGATATCTCTCCAAAGGAGGGGCAAATTCCATCTTGATCACTCACATCCCACTCCATGTTTCATAGCAAACCCAAAAACTACCTTTATAACTACCCGATTACGGAATAGCGTTTGGTAGTCCCAAAGTAGGCTACTACACATGTTGGAATCCATGGTGATCTCGGGTTTAAGGACTTTGTACCAACACTACCCGAGACCAACTAATGGCACATTAATTCTGTAGTGTCTCATGGTGGGTCTATCCAATAATGTGTTCTCCAACACATGTGTCCATGTTTATTGATTTGGTATCTCCATACCCATGATCTATGAGACATGATCATCAATCAATAAACATGCCGATCTTAGAATCATATTTGTTCCAACAATATGACATATGATCGAGGATCGTTTAGAAATAGATTCGTACATATAGAGTATCATAAATAAGTCACGTACTTATTGATTAATACAAGATGTCTATTTCATTGAACTGAATAACACTTTATTCATTTATACATAAACATTGACGTGATATCACATCTCCATGTTGCCTCTAGGGCATATCACTAACAATCTCCCACTTGCACTAGAGTCAATCATGTAAGTATCTAATACCCATTGCTCTTGTGCGCGTCTCATGCTTCGGTGAGGGAGAGGTTTTGTCCGCGGATAGGCTATGTTGAGATCCGTGTGCACTTTGCATATCTTGACATCACCTCGTCCACTATCTCGCGGATGAGATGATATCGTCGAAGTATGTGTTTGGACTTCGATGTGACCTCGGCTCCTTGCCTTGCGCAATGGCTCCACTATTATCACAATTGAGAGACATTGGACCAGCCGTACTAGTCATCACACCAAGCTCGAAACGAATTTCTTGATTCAAACAGCCTCCTTTGCGGCTTTCGAAGCAGCAATGTACTCGGCCTCCGTTGTAGAATCAGCAACGTATCTGCTTGGAACTCTTCCAGTGAATGCGCCTCCGTTCGGGCGAACACGAACCCAGATTGCGATCTATAATCATCCTTGTCCGTTTGGAAGCTAGCATCGGTGTAACCACTTACAACGAGCTCTTCTTCACCTCCATAGACTAGAAACATATCCTTAGTTCTTCTCAAGTACTTAAGGATATTTTTTACGGCAGTCCAGTGACATTCACCTGGATCTGACTGGTATCTGCTCGTAGCACTCAAAGCGTACGAGACATGCGGCGTGTACAAAGCATGGCATACATGATGGATCCAATTGCCGAAGCATATGGAACCATACCCATCTTATTCCGCTCATCATGTGTTCGAGGACACCGATTCTCGCTAAGATTAATGCCATGTGACATGGGCAAGAAACCTTTCTTGGAATCATGCATGTTGAACCTTTTCAACACCTTGTCAATGTATGTACTTTGGCTTAATCCAATTAGCCTCTTGGATCTATCTCTATAGATCCGAATGCTAATATGTATGTTGCCTCCCTAAGTCTTTCATGGAAAAACTATTTTTCAATGAAGACTTGACGGATTCTAGCTTAGGGATATCATTTCCAATCGTAATATGTCATCCACATATAAGATTAGAAATACAATTGTGCTCCCACGACCTTTTGTAAACACAGGCCTCTTCTTCGTTTTGATGAAACCAAACCCTTTGATTACTTCATCAAAACGAATATTCCAACTCCGAGATGCTTGCTTCAATCCATAAATAGATTTCGTAGCTTGCATATCTTTCAGGGCGATTCTGGATCGACAAAACCCGAGGTTGTATCATGTATACATCCTCGCTTAGGTTTCCATTTAGGAAAGCCGTTTTGACATCCATCCGCCATATCTCATAATCGAAATATGCAGCAATCGCTAGGATAATCCGAATAGATTTAAGCATTGCGACGGGCGAGAAGGTTTCATCATAATCAACTCCTTGAATCTGTTTAAAACCTTTCGCCACCAATCCCGCCTTATAGATGTGAACATTTCCATCCATATCGGCCTTTTCTTAAAAACCCATTTACACTCAATGGTTTTGACACCATCAGTGGATCAACCAAGTTCCAAACTTGATTGTCGTACATGGATTCTATTTCGGATTTCATGGCTCCAAGCCACTTGTTGGAATCGGTTCCCACCATCGCTTCCTCATAGGTCTTAGGCTCATCGTTGTCTAACAACAATATATCACGTTGTTTCGTACTGTGTACCCGGTGCACGACGTGATCTTTCGACCTCCGTGGGGCTGGTGTATCTACAACCGGTGGCGCAACACTTTGCTCCTCTGTTGTGGTTCCGTGGTCGCTGAAACGTTTTCGGTGTTTCTTGAACTTCTTCAAGATGCACCCTGCTCCCACTAACCCTTCTTGAAAGAAACTCTTTCTCCAAGAAGACACCGTGTCGGGCGACAAACACTTTGCCTTGTTCCCGATTATAAAAGTAATATCCCTTAGTTTCCTTCGGATATCCCACAAAGAAGCACTTGGCAGATTTGGGTGTGAGCTTGTCCGTAAACGTTTTACATAAGCTTTACATCCCCAAATTTTGAGAAAAGACAAACTAGGGGGTTGCTCTGTCCATATCTCATATGGTGTCTTTTCAACCGACTTAGATGGAACCCTATTTAGTGTGAGCGCAATGTTTTCAAGAGCATATCCCGAAGGATAACGGAAGATCACTTTGGCTCATCATCGACCGCACCATGTCCAACAAGGTGCAATTTCTCCGTTCGGACACTCCGTTCCATTGTGGAGTTCTGGCGGAGTCAAGCGTGGAACAATTTCACAATCTTTCGGATGATTACCAAACTCTTGGCTCAAGTATTCCCCTCCACGATCGATCGTAGAAACTTGATTGTTTTCCCTAAATGATTAAGTACTTCATTCTGGAATTCTTTGAACTTTTCAAAGGATTCGGACTTATGCTTCATTAAGTAGATATAACCATATCTACTAAAGTCATCGGTAAAGGTAATGAAGTACGATAACCACCTCGGCCGTTGAGCTCATTGGTCCACATACATCGGTATGTATGAGTGCCAATAAGTCACTTGCTCTCTCACTATGTCCCGTGAAATGTGCCTTTGCCATCTTACCAAGTAAATAAGACTCACATGTCTCAAATGATTCAAAATCAAAAGAGTGAAGCAATCCATCCTTATGGAGCTTCTCCATGCGTTTCTTATTTATATGGCCTAAGCGACAATGTCGGATAAACGTGGGGTTTATATCATTAGAGAGTTGCCTTTACGTATTAATGTTATAGATGGGAGACGCTTCAAGATTCAAAACGTATAATCCATTCACCAATGGAGCATGAAAATAGAACATATCTCGAGATATATTGAACAACCATTGTTCATTGATCTAAAATCATATCCTTCCGCTTGCAAACATGAAGCGGAAATAACGTTTTGACATAGTGTTGGAACACAATAACAATTATTTAATTCCAAAACTAATCCTGAAGGTAGATGAAGTGGTATTGTGTCGACAGCAACTAGCAACGCTTGCTCCATTGCCGACGCGCGGGTTCACCTCGCCCCTTCTCAATCCTCTACTTCTTCTCATTCCCGCAACGACTTGCAAATATGAGCTACGATCCGGTATCAAATACCCAAGAGTCGTAGGTGAAGTAGCAAGATTAATGTCTATAACATTAATACCTCAAGCGAAGTCGTACTTTGCTTCTTTTTGAGATCCTCCATGTACTTCTTGCAGTTCCTCTTCCAGTGGCCTGTCTCCTTGCAATAGAAGCAAACGGCATCCGATGCCGCCGACCCCTTCTTGCTCTTCTTTGCATTAGAGGCACTCGCGATCTCATCGGGAGTTAACTTCCTCTTGGTGCAAAGCTTCTTGACAGTGGTTTGCGCTTAGCCTTCGCATCATCATCACATGATGACCGTTTTTCTGGATACTCTCCTCACTGTCTTTAGCATCCCATGCAATTCAGCCAAGGTCCTATCCATATTGTTCATGTGATAATTCAATATGAATGGCTCGAAGCTCGGAGGGAGCGGCGGAGAATCACATCGTAGCCAACTCTTGGCTAAGGGGAAAACCTAGTTTTTCCGGACTCTCAATGTAGCCAATCATTTTTATCACATGCGGATGACGGGATTCCCCTCAACAAGCTGCACGCAAACAAGGACTTTGAGGTGTTGAACCTCTCGGCCCGAGCTTGGTTCTCAAACATGCCACGCAGTCCCCGAATAATAGTGTGAGCATCGCGCTCTCATATTGCTTCGAAGCTCGGGGGACATTGTAGCAAGCATGAGACGCTTATATCTAGGGCATCATTAGTGTGCTTCTCATAAGCCCTCCGTGCGGTTGCAATGGCGTTATTAGGTAAATCCTCGGGATAGGGTACTTCAAGAACGTACTCCTTACGCTCTTGCTTGAGAACAATTCTCAAGTTCCGATACCAATCCATAAAGTTTGTTCCATTTAATTTTTCTTTTTCGAGAATAGATCGCAAATTAAAGGTACTGGGTGTAGTATTAGCCGCCATTTATTCTACAACAGAAAAAGCAAAGTTTAGCACAATGTTTATGCTATGTCTATTGTTAAACAATTTAACATTAGACTCCCATTACGTATTTTCCACCTTCCCTCTAGGTTACGTATTGGGTCAAGATCCACAAGTTAATTAATTTTCTAGTGAGCTTTGGCATCACTACTAGAAGATTAATAACATCGGTAAGCAACTCCTTGCTAATCACATCTCTATGTGACTCTTGTTGTTGGTGTGGCATCTCCATGCCCCGGCCCCAACCTATGCCCCAAGGCCCAAAAGCTGTTTTGATAGCCTTGTTAAGTAAACCAAATGCTCCTGCTGTATATGTCCAGACATATACCCCCTCGTGTTATGATAGAGAATGGCACTCTGCTTTGGGACCCACCATTGACGAGCATAACGGTGGAGTGCAACATTTGGAAGGGCATCATTACTACTTAACTTTGTGAGGGATGCTATCCTATCAAACAAACATATCACATATGAAAACAGGTAGAATAGCATATAATGAAATAGTATGGCCCCCTTCACATGGTGATCTCCATCTCCATGTCGGCTGAGGATCTCCATCTTCGGCACCATCTTTCAATGTGCATGATGCTTGATTTCTTCAAACTAAGCTACTACTATAGAAGCTCTAATTGAAGATTACATCGACTCGCAGGTCGTGAAAGAATATTACAAGCATTGCACGTACGAAAGAATATTACGGGGATTGCACATATGAAAGAATATTACATGCATCACATGCATCTCATACATACAATAGGGCCATACCATCTCAAAGCATTCTCTGCAAAAACAAGTTAGGCGTAGAAACGCTTTCTACCTATCGCAGAGATACGGCACCGAGACGACCTATAAGGGGGTACGCACACGGCGGTCCCGCTTACGGAAATTCATAGATCCAATCTATGAAATTCATAGATCCAATCTATGAAGTCGCTTACGGAAACCATATCGGTGTAATCATATTATGCCGTCCCGATACACTATCAAGGGAGATGGTTTGCGTAGGCGCGAGGCAGCTAACAAGATCGGACTACGAGATAGCTTCGACATAATCACATTATACCGTTCCGATACACTATCAAGGAACGCTATCTCGAAGCCGACTCAAACCGAGTTATATGGAAATTGCTTCGACGTAATCACATTACGCCGTTCTGATACACTATCAAGGAACGCAATTACCATCAACACTCCTCAACAAATCCCGTAAAACCGATTGATCCAATCAACCCGTGCGCAAAACTTGTTCCAGATCCAATCTAAAACCCGAACTAAGCAAGATTAGCTCGATACCACGTAAGGGTTACGCGGAGGCTACGGTAGCCGAAAACAAAACTTTTAACCGCGCAAACCGGAACACTTGCAAGTAAGGGCCGATAGATCGTTACCGATTCGAGTAGAGTGCGGCGGAATAGCCAATCGGGGCAATCCGATCCGGAACAGTGTAGCCGATTCCCGAAGACGGCCGATTCGCCAATCAGCCGATTCGAGTCGTCGGCCGCGTTCTCACGCCTCGCTCCGATGCGCCCGACCGCGGCCGATTCCACCACGGCCGATCGCTCCGATTGCGCCGATCCGAAGCCGATCAATAGCGCGCAACGTAGCGGCGCCTCTACCGGTATCCACACGTCCGGGGACGAACGCCGTACACCGTGTGCTAGCACGCGATGCAAGGCTAGGGTTTGGCTCGAAAGTGGGGAGGGTTTCCGTGGAGATTGATCTCGACGACTTACGTTGCACGCGATGCAATTGACATGCCACAGCTCTCCACCCCTCCCTCCTTTATATAGAGTTGGCCGACTAGGACTAGTGGCCGATTAGGACTCTATTTTGAATCGGATCTCATCCGTATCTCATAGAGTTGGCCGCCCACACGTCGTAAGCCCATAGGACTCTATCCGATCGGATCCCTATCCGATCGAGCCGTATCCGAGTCCAACTCGAATGCCTGTTCTTATCCCCTTAAGCGTGCGACCACAGTAGGTTCGGGTATACTCGGTTTCGGCTATAGTCTAACTTAGCCGATCGTCGGCTTGAGTCTAACTCAGCCGACTGTCACGCGGCGCCTAGCGGCACATATTGACACCATAGTATACAAGAATAATATCGGCTCTCGAACCTGTAATGCGTACACAAATCCCTTTGCCTCACGATACCGGTTAAACTATAGGCAAGATGTGTGCCATCCCTTCAATAGCTTAACCATTCACTCGAACCGTATTGGATTATACGTCGTTGATTGACTCCTCAATCAACTTAGCATGGCCATGCATTTCCATAATCCATTACCTCGAGGGCCCGAGATATCTCTCCAAAAGAGGGGCAAAGTCCATCTTGATCACTCACATCCCACTCCATGTTTCATAGCAAACCCGAAAACTACCTTTATAACTACCTAGTTACGGAATAGCGTTTGGTAGTCCCAAAGTAGGCTACTACACATGTTGGAATCCATGGTGATCTCGGGTTTAAGGACTTTGTACCAACACTACCGAGACCAACTAATTGCACATTAATTCCTGTAGTGTCTCATGGTGGGTCTATCCAACAATGTGTTCTCCAACACATATGTCCATGTTTATTGATTTGGTATCTCCATACCCATGATCTATGAGACATGATCATCAATCAATAAACATGCCGATCTTAGAATCATATTTGTTCCAACAATATGACATATGATCAGAGATCGTTTAGAAATAGATTCATACATATAGAGTCTCGTAAATAAGTCACGTACTTATTGATCAATACAAGATGTCTATTTCATGGAACTGAATAACACTTTATTCATTTATACATAAACATTGACGTGATATCCAACATCTCCATGTTGCCTCTAGGGCATATCACTAACAGCTTTCTCTTTGGGTACCCATCGCCTTTTGATTTTGCCCAGCCGACGGTGTTGTTCGTGGATCATTTGCTGAACTTCGTCTTCTCTCCCTTCACGCTTAAGCCGTTGAACCCTTCTTTTCTTTGTCTTTGTGAAGAGATCGGACGGGCACCATTGGAGGTTGGCCGATTCCTCATCGTCGGCCTCTTCATCGTCGCGGTTGTTGCCATCGTGGTTTTCATCGACGAAGAAGTCTTGGTGGATCGGGCCGAGCCGATCATGGACAGATCGCCGCCTTTGGTTTAGCTGAACGGCTCGGGACGAACCGGGTTGGACTTGCGGCCGATGAGTTCATGTGCTGCCGTCGCGGCGATCGTTGCATTTGGGCAATCGTTCGTGTTGGTAATCTCATACCGGATTCCCAGCAGCACGAAAAATCACAATGCCAATGCGGATCGGCATTGTTGCGATTTGCCTCGTACCGATGGCTTTGGGTATTCGGCTTGTGCGACGAGATGCTTCATTGTAAGCTTCTTCCCCGGGACCAGTGCGATGACGTGTGTCGGCTGCGTTCGTGGATCGGCGTCGATCAACCGATCGATGACCGGCGCACCATATTAATCGGCGCGGCGTGACATCCAATCTGCTCGTCTTACGCCTTGGCCCCGATCGATGTATTGACTAACCTGTGCGCCATTACGTTCGTCGATCGGCTTGCACGGGACCGGCTTGGACCGTGTTGACCGGGAAAGGATTGCCGTCTACTTTCATCGCTGGTTTGAATTGGCGAATTTCAGCTTCCCGGCCTCAATCGTCGATTGGATTTGCTGCTGAAGACTTTGCACTCGTTGGTGGCATGGGATGTGGAGTTGTGCCACTTGCAATATTTCTTTTTCTTCAATTCTTCGGCCGATGGGATCACGTGATTTTTAGGCAAGCGAATCTGCTTCTCCTTGAGCGGCAAGTTGAAGATCTGTCGGGCTTGGTGATGTCAAAATCGTATCGTTCTTCCTTGGCCGTCTTCAGCCCATTGGTAGACGATGGCCTTTTGTTCTTGGCCCATTCGATGCCGCCATACTGCGTCATCGTCATCGGACTCGTAGTCGATTCGCGAACTGAGTTATATTTTTGACGGCCTTCTGGTGTCTTGGAATCGCTGCTCATGGGTCGTCACCTTCGCGCTAAGTGGGCTAAGTGTCAAAGTCTGCACTGAGAGAATCGCTCTCGAATCGGAGCGATCAAACCATGAAAGGCCAAATCGGCGGTTGGGCATCCGATAGCACCGGTGTAGCATCGGTTCCTCATCTCTCTAAAGTGTTGGATGTATTCTTGGACCGATTCATTGTGTTTTTGCCTGATGCTGGTGTGGTCCGACTGAAGGGTTGCGCGCAGGCTACGCTAGCCGAAAACAAAACTTTTCTACCGCGCAAACCGGGAACACTTGCAAGTAAGGGCCGATAGATCGTTACCGATTGGAGTAGAGTGCGGCGGAATAGCCAATCGGGGCAATCCGATCCGGAACGGTGTAGCCGATTCCGGAGACGCCGATTCCGCGCCTCGCTCCGTGCGCCGGCCGCCCGATTCACCACGGCCGATCGCTCCGATTGCGGCCGATCCGAGCCGATCAACGGCGCACAACGTAGCAGCGCCTCCGGTATCCACACGTCCGGGGACGAACGCCGAACCCCGTGTGCTAGCACGCGATGCAAGGCTAGGGTTTGGCTCGAAAGTGGGGAGGGTTTCCGTGGAGATTGATCTCGGTGACTTACGTTGCACGCGATGCAATTGACATGTAGCGGCTCTCCACCCCTCCCTCCTTTATATAGAGTTGGCCGGCTGGGACTAGTGGCCAATTAGGACTCTATTTTGAATCGGATCTCATCCGTATCTCATAGAGTTGGCCGCCCATACGTCGTAAGCCCATAGGACTCTATCCGATCGGATCCCTATCCCATCGAGCCGTATCCGAGTCCAACTCGAATGCTGTTCTTATCCCCTTAAGCGTGCGACCCGTAGGTTCGGGTATACTCGGTTTCGGCTATAGTCTAACTTAGCCGATCGTCGGCTCGAGTCCAACTCGGCACACGTCCGACGGCGCCTAGCGGCACATATTGACACCATAGTATACAAGAATATAATATCGGCTCTGAACCTGTAATGTGTACACAAATCCCTTTGCCTCACGATACCGGTTAAGCTATAGGCAAGATGTGTGCCATCCCTTCAATAGCTTAACCATTCACTCGAACCGTATTGGATTATGCATGCATTTGATTGACTCCTCAATCAACTTAGCATGGCCATGCATTTCCATAATCCATTACCTCGAGGGCCAGAGATATCTCTCCAAAGGAGGGCAAATTCCATCTTGATCACTCACATCCCACTCCATGTTTCATAGCAAACCCGAAAACTACCTTTATAACTACCCGATTACGGAATAGCGTTTGGTAGTCCCAAAGTAGGCTACTACACATGTTGGAATCCATGGTGATCTCAGGTCTAAGGACTTTGTACCAACACTACGAGACCAACTAATGGCACATTAATTCTGTAGTGTCTCATGGTGGGTCTATCCAACAATGTGTTCTCAACACATATGTCCATGTTTATTGATTTGGTATCTCCATACCCATGATCTATGAGACATGATCATCAATCAATAAACATGCCGATCTTAGAATCATATTTGTTCCAACAATATGACATATGATCGAGGATCGTTTAGAAATAGATTCATACATAAAGAGTCTCATAAATAAGTCACGTACTTATTGATCAATACAAGATGTCTATTTCATGAGCTGAATAACACTTTATTCATTTATACATAAACATTGACGTGATATCCAACATCTCCATGTTGCCTCTAGGGCATATCACTAACAATCTCCCACTTGCACTAGAGTCAATCATGTAAGTATCTAATACCCATTGCTCTTGTGTGCGCCTCATGCTTCGGTGAGGGAGAGGTTTTGTCGGCGATCGGCTATGTTGAGATCCGTGTGCACTTTGCATATCTTGACATCACCTCTGTCCACAATCTCGCGGATGAGATGATATCGCCGAAGTATGTGTTTGGACTTCGATGTGACCTCGGCTCCTTGGCTTGTGCAATGGCTCCACTATTGTCACAATAGAGAGACATTGGACCGGTCGTACTAGTCATCACACCAAGCTCGAAACGAATTTCTTGATCCAAACGGCCTCCTTTGCGGCTTCAGAGCGGCAATGTACTCGGCCTCCGTTGTAGAATCAGCAACGGTATCTGCTTGGAACTCTTCCAGTGGCTGCGCCTCCGTTCGGGCAGAACACGAACCCAGATTGCGATCTATAATCATCCTTGTCTGTTTGGAAGCTAGCATCGGTGTAACCACTTACAACGAGCTCTTCTTCACCTCCATAGACTAGGAACATATCCTTAGTTCTTCTCAAGTACTTAAGGATATTCTTTACGGCGATCCAGTGACCTTCACTGGATCGGCGAGTATCTGCTCGTAGCACTCAAAGCGTACGAGACATGCAGGCGTGTACAAAGCATGGCATACATGATGGATCCAATTGCCGAAGCATATGGAACCATACCCATCTTATTCCGCTCATCATGTGTCGAGGACACGATTCTTGCTAAGATTAATGCCATGTGACATGGGCAAGAAACCTTTCTTGGAATCATGCATGTTGAACCTTTTCAACACCTTGTCAATGTATGTACTTTGGCTTAATCCAATTAGCCTCTTGGATCTATCTCTATAGATCCGAATGCCTAATATATATGCTGCCTCCCTAAGTCTTTCATGGAAAAACTATTTTTCAATGAAGACTTGACGGATTCTAGCATAGGGATATCATTTCCAATCGGTAATATGTCATCCACATATAAGATTAGAAATACAATTGCGCTCCCACTTGACCTTTTTGTAAACACAGGCCTCTTCTTCGTTTTTGATGAAACCAAACCCTTTGATTACTTCATCAAAACGAATATTCCAACTCCGAGATGCTTGCTTCAATCCATAAATGGATTTCTATAGCTTGCATATCTTTCCAGGCGATTCTGGATCGACAAAACCCTGAGGTTGTATCATGTATACATCCTCGCTTAGGTTTCCATTTAGGAAAGCCGTTTTGACATCCATCTGCCATATCTCATAATCGAAATATGCAGCAATCGCTAGGATAATCCGAATAGATTTAAGCATTGCGACGGGCGAGAAGGTTTCATCATAATCAACTCCTTGAATCTGTTTAAAACCTTTCGCCACCAATCGCGCCTTATAGATGTGAACATTTCCATCCATATCGGCCTTTTTCTTAAAAACCCATTTACACTCAATGGTTTTGACACCATCAGGTGGATCAACCAAGTTCCAAACTTGATTGTCGTACATGGATTCTATTTCGGATTTCATGGCTCCAAGCCACTTGTTGGAATCGGGTCCCACCATCGCTTCCTCATAGGTCTTAGGTTCATCGTTGTCCAACAACAATATATCACGTTGTTCGCACTGTGTACATCGGGTGCACGACGTGATCTTTCGGACCTCATGGGGTGGTGTATCTACAAGCGGTGGCGCAACACTTTGCTCCTCTGTTGTGGTTTGTGGTCATTGAAACATTTTACGGTGTTTCTTGAACTTCTTCAAGATGCACCCTGCTCCCACTAACCCTTCTTGAAAGAAACTCTTTCTCCAAGAAGACACCGTGTCGGGCGACAAACACTTTGCCTTGTTCCCGATTATAAAAGTAATATCCCTTAGTTTCCTTAGGATATCCCACAAAGAAGCACTTGTCGAGATTTGGGTGTGAGCTTGTCGGGTAAACGTTTTACATAAGCTTCGCATCCCCAAATTTTGAGAAAAGACAAACTAGGGGTTGCCACTGTCCATATCTCATATGGTGTCTTTTCAAGCCGACTTAGATGGAACTCTATTTAGTGTGAGCGCAGTTGTTTCAAGAGCATATCCCGAGAAGGATAACGGAAGATCACTTTGGCTCATCATCGACCGCACCATGTCCAACAAGGTGCGATTTCTCCGTTCGGACACTCCGTTCCATTGTGGAGTTCTGGCGGAGTCAGCGTGGAACAATTCCACAATCTTTCGAGATGATTACCAAACTCTTGGCTCAAGTATTCCCTCCACGATCGATCGTAGAAACTTGATTGTTTTCCCTAAATGATTACGTACTTCATTCGGAATTCTTTGAACTTTTCAAAGGATTCGGACTTATGCCTCATTAAGTAGATATAACCATATCTACTAAAGTCATCGGTAAAGGTAATGAAGTGCGATAACCACCTCGGCCGTTGAGCTCATTGGTCCACATACATCGGTATGTATGAGTGCCAACAAGTCACTTGCTCTTTCACTGTGTCCCGTGAAAGGTGCCTTTGTCATCTTACCAAGTAAACAAGACTCACATGTCTCAAATGATTCAAAATCAAAAGAGTGAAGCAATCCATCCTTATGGAGCTTCTCCATGCGTTTCTTATTTATATGGCCTAAGCGACAATGCCGGATAAACGTGGGGTTTATATCATTAGAGAGTTGCCTTTACGTATTAATGTTATAGATGGGAGACGCTTCAAGATTCAAAACGTATAATCCATTCACCAATGGAGCATGAAAATAGAACATATCTACGAGATATATTGAACAACCATTGTTCATTGATCTAAAATCATATCCTTCCGCTTGCAAACATGAAGCGGAAATAACGTTTTGACATAGTGTTGGAACACAATAACAATTATTTAATTCCAAAACTAATCTGAAGGTAGATGAAGTGGTGCGTGTCGAGCGGCAAGCGTAGCAACGCTTGCTCCATTGCCGACGCGCGAGGTTCACCTCGCCCCTTCTCAATCCTCTACTTCTTCTCATTCCTGCAGCGATTTGCAAATATGAGCTACGATCGGTATCAAATACCCAAGAGTCGGTAGGTGAAGTAGCAAGATTAATGTCTATAACATTAATACTGAAGCGAAGTCGTACTTTGCTTCTTTTTGAGATCCTCCATGTACTTCTTGCGGTTCCTCTTCCAATGGCTGTCTCCTTGCAATAGAAGCAAACGGCATCGATGCCGCCGAGCCCTTCTTGCCCTTCTTTGCATTGGAGGCACTCGCGATCTCATCGGGAGTTAACTTCCTCTTGGTGCAAAGTTTCTTGACAGGTGGTTTGCGCTTTGCCTTCTGCATCATCATCACATGATGACCGTTTTCTGGATACTCTCCTCATTGTCTTTAGCATCCCATGCAATTCAGCCAAGGTTATATCCATATTGTTCATGTGATAGTTTAATATGAATGGCTCGAAGCTCGGAGGGAGCGGCGGAGAATCACATCGGTAGCCAACTCTTGGCTAAGGGGAAAACCTAGTTTTCCGGACTCTCGATATAGCCAATCATCTTTATCACATGCGGGCGACGGGATTCCCCTCAACAAGCACTGCACGCAAACAAGGACTTTGAGGTGTTGAACCTCTCGGCCCGAGCTTGGTTCTCAAACATGCCACGCGATCCACGAATAATAGTGTGAGCATCCTTGCTCTCATATTGCTTGAAGCTCGGGGGACATTGTAGCAAGCATGAGACGGCTTATGTCTAGGGCATCATTAGTGTGCTTCTCGTAAGCTCTCCGTGCGGTTGCGGTGGCATTATTTGGCAAATCCTCGGGATAGGGTACTTCAAGAACGTACTCCTTACGCTCTTGCTTGAGAACAATTCTCAAGTTGCGATACCAATCCATAAAGTTTGTTTCATTTAATTTTTCCTTTTTGAGAATAGATCGCAAATTAAAAGCCTTGGGTGTAGTATTAGCCGCCATTTATTCTACAACGAAAAAGCAAAGTTTAGCACAATGTTTATGCTATGTCTATTGTTAAACAATTTAACATTAGACTCCCATTACGTATTTTCCACCTTCCCTCTAGGTTACGTATTGGGTCAAGATCCACATGTTAATTAATTTTCTAGTGAGCTTTGGCATCACTTTGCTAGAAAATTAGTAACATCGTAAGCAACACCTTGCTAATCACATCTCTATGTGACTCTTGTTGTTGGTGTGGCATCTCCATGCCCCGGCGCCAACCTATGCCCCAAGGCCCAAAAGCTGTTTTGATAGCCTTGTTAAGTAAACCAAATGCTCCTCGCATGTATATGTCGACATATACCCCTCGTGTTATGATAGAGAATGGCACTCTGCTTTGGCGGACCCACCATTGACGAGCATAACGGTGGCGGTGCAACATTTGGAAGGGCATCATTACTACTTAATTTTGTGAGGATGCAATCCTATCAAACAAACATATCACATATATGAAAGAAGTAGAATAGCATGAAATAGTATGGCCCCCTTCACATGGTGATCTCCATCTCCATGGGTGTAGAGGATCTCCATCTTCATCACCGTTCTTCCGAGTGCCTAATGCTTGATTTCTTCAAACTAAGCTACTACTATAGAAGCTCTAATTGAAGATTACATCGACTCGCAGGTCGTGAAAGAATATTACAAGCATTGCACGTATGAAAGAATATTACAGGGATTTCACATATGAAAGAATATTACATGCATCTCATACATCTCATACATACAATAGGGCCATACCATCTCAAAGAATTCTCTGCAAAAACAAGTTAGGCGTAGAAACGTTTTCTACTTATCGCGAGCTACGGCATCGAGACGACCTATAAGGGGGTACGCACACGAAATTCATAGATCCAATCTATGAATTCGCATACTGAAACCATGTCGGCATAATCATATTATGCCGTCCCGATACACTATCAAGGGAGATAGTTTGCGTAGGCGCGAGGCAGCAAACAAGGTCGGACTACGAAATAGCTTCGGCATAATCACATTATACCGTTCCGATACACTATCAAGGAACGCTATCTCGAACCAACTCAAACCGAGTTATATGGAAATTGCTTCGACGTAATCACATTACGCCGTTCCGATACACTATCAAGGAACGCAATTACCATTAACTCTCCTCAACGAGATCCGTAAACCGATTGATCTAATCAACCCGTGCGCAAAACTTGTTCCAGATCCAATCTAAAACCCGAACTAAGCAAGATTAGCTCGATACCCGAAGGGTTGCGCGGGAGCTACGCTAGCCGAAAACAAAACTTTTCTACCTCGCAAACCGGAACACTTGCAAGTAAGGGCCGATAGATCGTTACCGATTGGAGTAGAGTGCAGCGGAATAGCCAATCGGGGCAATCCGATCCAAAACAGTGTAGCCGATTCCGGAGACGGCCG